>JBBYHQ010290444.1:0-21721 GCA_038382645.1 Spergularia azorica
TGTTATTACTCCTATAAATGTGGTCCCTGAACACACACAGAGCGATCTTGATCAATTAATGTCGAATTTAGAAGGTATAAATCTTATTATCAAATTAAATTTTTGTAAAACTATATAGTAATTTTTAAGATATATGATGTCTTGTACTATTAGCCTTCTTAGATCATTTTTGATCATGTTATTGTCCTTGTTGTTAAATGTTAATGTTGTTTTAAATGATGATGCAGAAGAGATTGTGGGATTAAGGTCTAAGAAGAAGAAGTTTGATGAAAAACGACGAAATTTGTTGAACAAGCTATTGGACATCAAAGGTATAATTGTTGGTTTGATTGATATGCAAGGATATGTCTTAAAATAACTCATGTTTGTGAATTGGTTTAGTTGTTGATGTCTTTTATTTATATTGATATTGAAAATGGGATTCCTGTCATATATAGGAAGCATTCGAGTTTTTTGTCGAATCAGACCAATATATTCATGGAGCAATAACAGGAGAATTGAAGAACCCATTTCGGCTGATTCTGACAAAGTCTTGGTCAAATCAGCTGGAGTTAAGAAGGAATTTGATTTTGACAAGGTCTTCTGCCAGAGTTCAACTCAAGGTTAGCGCGATAGCATAGCATTAAGTTGTGTTCTTTTGATCTTTGATGTTGTTATGTGTCGATTTGCATCCAGATTTAGTAAGATGTTATATTGTTGAACACTTTGTAGAAGATGTATTTGTTGAGGTTGAACCAATTCTCAGATCTGCACTTGATGGGCACAATGTGTGTGTTTTGGCTTATGGTCAAACTGGAACTGGCAAGACCTTTACAATGGTGAGCTTCTAAGACTTGTGACAAGTATTCCTTGCTATTGTTTTCGTAATTGGTTGTTGTGACCAATGATTTTTTACTCGACTTTTACAGGAAGGAACAAGTGACCAACCTGGCATTGTTCCCCGAGCTCTCAAAGAGCTTTTTCAGCAAGCTGCACTGGAGACCACAACACCTATTACATTCTCTATGAGTATGCTAGAAGTTTATATGGGGAATTTGAAGGATTTATTGGCTCCAAGACCAATTCGTAGAGTGTATGAACCGATAACCAGATGGTCAGTGTATATCAGCTTTGCTATGAACTTTTTAGAACAATGCACATGGTTAAGAAAATTTGTCATATTCTCATCTGTTTTACCATATTACAGCAATCTGAATATTCAGACTGATTCGAAAGGAGTTGTTGAAATAGAAGGCCTTACTGAGGTGCCTATCACAGATTTTTCAAAGGCTAGATGGTGGTATGCTAAAGGAAGAAGAGCTCGAGCAACCTCTTCCACAAACGTGAATGATGCATCTAGCAGATCTCATTGGTGGGTTCTATAAGCTTATTCCCTGTACAACCATATAATTTACAGCTTTAGTTGATTTAAAGGCTCAGCATAGTTGAATACTTCTCCCAATCCCTGTTGCATTACTTTGATTGATTTGGTGAGGCATTTACGTTATCTGTTTTAGTTTTGTGTATCTCTAGCTTAACGAGGATCACTATATGTCATCATGGAGATCCCTCTGAAGGTGAGACTAAAACAAGCAAATTGTGGATGGTTGATCTTGGAGGGAGTGAGCGATTGCTGAAAACCAGAGCAACAGGCCTAACATTAGATGAAGGCCGGGCCATAAATCTCTCACTTTCTGCACTTGCAGATGTTGTTGCGTCACTCAGAAGAAGACGTCCTCATGTTCCCTACAGGTACATGTTTAATCCAATAACAATTACTTTTTTTAAGTGAATAATAATTACTGTTGTTTGCATCTTGATGAATTGTAGTTCAAATCCTCAGATCTCGTGAGGTCTAGCTCTCGGAGTTTTCAGTATAAAACGGCAGCCTTTTCAGCGACGCATAACCTAATAATATGGTTTTATTTGATCTGCAGGAACAGCAAACTTACGCAGATCCTCAGAGATTCTCTCGGTAAGCTTTGCTTTTGTTTCTGATGTGTACTTCAAGATCTTATGTTCTCAGATGCTAATTCTATTATGAAACTGGCATTTCTTTTTTACACGTATATGTAACACAGCTAAAATTTCTAATGTTTAATGCAGGAAATGATTCTAAGGTATTGATGGTTGTACATATAAGCTCGATTGCAGAAGATCTTGGAGAGACTATCTGTTCTATGAGCTTCGCAAAAAGGGCCAGAGCCATAGAATCAAGCCAGGAATTGCCTGAGGTTCTTGCTTATTTCTTCATGGAAATCATTTTCTTGAATTTATACTCCTTAACAACGAGCTGAATTTATTTCTCTGATTCTGTTGTAATTTAGGATGTAAAGAGACACAGGCAAAAGAGAATTGCTGAGCTTAATGAAGAAATGCAAGTAGCTGAAGAAGAGTATCAAAGTATTAGAAAACAACTTCAGAAGGCTGAATTCCTTCTAAGAGAGAACAATCGTGTTTATTCTGCAAGTTATGAGCACGTGGACGATGAAGAGAACATCCCAGGAAGTATTCAAAATGATAAAGATGTTCAAGACATTCCTGTAGATCCTGAGAAAGTTGAAAAGAGAAAGTTGTTGCCCCATTTTATGACCTCCACTGCAGCCAGCCGCGCCCAAAGGCAGAGCACTGTGGACCACTTCACTTCCAAAGTTTTGAGATCTGGGACTAGAAGCTCTATGCAACTTACAGCTTCACAGTCCCTGAGTTATATGGAGCCTCGTCTCAAGGCAATTCTCAGAAATGGAAATAGAAATCACCAGGACAGAGGGGCGAAAAATGCTTTCAATGACACTAAAAAATACCATAATATTGAACCTTGCTCCACACCGCGCAGCAAGTCTGTGACACCTTCATATCTGAGCAAACCTATAGTGCCTCGCCACAGGAGAAGGGTGTCTGCTCAAATCTGAAAATACCAGCTTCTTCTCTTGCATAATTTTCCTGACATGAGTTTCCGCAGTCTGATCATGACTTCAGAGTGTATTTTGTTGCCTGAGTGCTTCTATAGAAATGATTGGTGGATTTGTTAGTGGTGATTATACTTAGGTGATTGAGCGTGCAATGCTTCAAGACGGAGCTTCGTTTATATAATGTTGGATTGACATCTCTAGCGAGATTGGAAGGGCTGCCTGCTTTTTTATATGCAGACCCTAGATTTGCCTATTGACCCAAAATAGAGGAAGCAAACGGGTCTATAATTGTATGTGGGTTTTTGTTTGATGTGTGTAATCTGAAACCTGAACTGTTTGTAGAATTTTTGACTGATGGAATGATAATCTTGAATTACTTTGGTGATATATATGTGAACTACCTCCTGGTGTCGACTTTTCATCACTTTTTCACCCTTGTATTGTTTCAAGTTCATGACATTGGTCACCATCTTGGGCTGTTAAGCCTGATGCAACCATCAGACCTGTCAAATTTCTTTAGCATCAAATCATGTATGGCGACTTGGTGAGGGACTGAGGCCTGAGGATTCATTTGAAACATGAAATTAACCATAGCAGCTATTTGTCTGTGGCAGACCTGGCAGTTAGCTGCTGATTTCTGAGCATAAACAGTTCATTTGGCCTATTGCTGTAAGCCTGTAAGGTATTGGATTAGTATTACTCCAGCCGACAGAGGTTTAAACGAGACCTAGAATTCCATGAATATGGCTTCTGCTGTTGGTACAAACTTTGTAGCCGCCCCTGTCCCTGTCTGGTATAGAGTATGAGATCAATCAGAGTGAATGAACTTTGTTCTGATGAGGTTGCATAAATAGTATTCCATTTTTTCATTGTATTCTGCAGGAATCTAGAGTAGGAGCATTGGAAGCAAAGCTCAAGGATACAGTCAGTATTTCAGCAGTTTAGAGACTTTAGACTCATGCTAAGTACTGGCATTCTATAGTGGCCTATTTCAACTCAGTCATATACTCATATCTTATGTACACAAGACACCGGGATGTCTAGCTTTCTTCATAATCTGATGTTGAAATGCATGTGGGACCGGCCCGCTCTCCCCTCAGGCCCGCATCGCCTACCCGCGGCCTGCCTGCTCGCCCATCTCTAGTCGTTATCGAGCTTAATCAAAGACGATTTCTCCTTACGTTATGTTCTCATTCGATTAGAGCTGCAAAATCCGATCTAATCATCTGACGAGAAATCTACCAAATTTACTCAAACCCAATTACCACCAACCTAGAACACACTTAACCGTATTACCCGATTTACAATACGAGTCATTTGAGATAAGAATGATTAAGTCGACTCGTACATTTTCCGATCTTGGGTAATATTTCGGCCGACTCATATTGCCACAATAAGATCCGTCTCAGTGTCACTCCTAGTACTATCCACACTCTATTTCACCCTAAAAAAAGACCTTATCGGAGGTCGGCAATGGCGAACACTGTTGTACAACTCTACTAATAAAACCAACATTCAAAAACTATACAGTATACACTGAATTATTATTGAATCAAACACCCACAAAAAAAGGGTGAAAAACAATGGCGTTATCATCTTCATCATCATCAACAACATCAAAGGGGATAGTAATAACAGTACCAGTACTAGTACTAGTCCTATCTTCTTTCGCAATCTTCCTGTTTTTCCTCCTCTCTTCTCTCTCCTCCCCATGCTCTTGCCCTCCTTCTCCTTTTACTCAATCTTCTTCCACAAGTTTCCAGCAGACTGATCGGGTTTCCCCCACGCCTGATGATGTTCAGTGGGTCAAGGATCAGATCCGGGCTAATGGGTTGCATATGCAGGATAATGTCTTACGTAAGGGGATTAATCCTCGTACTCGCGCTCAACAACTCGAAGATCTCTTACAGTATGTTCTTCCTTTTTTTTTTTTTGTGTGTGTGTTTTTGTGTTTTTACTGTTTTTTTAAGGTTTTTGTATTTGGGTTTGTGTTGTTTTGTTGTTTTATAGGGTAAAATTTGATCTTTTGTTGCTAATTTATGTGCGAATTGCGAAAGATTTGATCTTTTTGATAGTAATGTGTTAAGTTGAGACTGTAATTAGTGAAATGTTGGTGGGTTTTGTTGATTAAGCTTCTTAGATTAGTTAATTAGCTAGCAAGATTTGATCTTTATCAGTAAATTCGTGTAGTTAGACTTGTACTGCTGAGATTGTCGAAAAATTGAGTGAGTTTCAGTTGATTTAGATTGTTATTGATTGTACTCACTGGGTGGGTTTGAGGTGAAGTGATGTTGAGGTTGTTAAATTTGATTCGTAGTGAGATTATTGTAAGCGTAGGCAATTTAGGTTGCTGTGGCGATTCACACAAGTACGTTTTGCAAGATTTGATCTTTTGCTAGTAATACTTCAATCCGAGACTTAACTGTGTGACAATGTGAGCATTTAGAGTTTGTTTGGAGCAAAATAGGAGGGAAAAGGGAGGGGAGGAATTGGAGGGAAAGGGAAGGAAGAGAAAGGGGGAAATAGTCGGAAGGGAATGGGAAGGAGAGATGGATCAAAAAATGGTTGCCAGGTTTTAAAAAAAAAATGTGTAGGGTAAAGAAAGGGAGGTGAGGAAATTAGGAAAAGCCATGCTTTCTGCTAATCGAATGAATCAAATTCTTTCGTAAGTGGAAAGACTTGAAGGGGAAGTGTTTCCTCTCTCTCTAAACT
This sequence comes from Spergularia azorica, assembly GCA_038382645.1. Taxonomy (NCBI): domain Eukaryota; kingdom Viridiplantae; phylum Streptophyta; class Magnoliopsida; order Caryophyllales; family Caryophyllaceae; genus Spergularia; species Spergularia azorica. Next base: position 5,604 of record JBBYHQ010290444.1, read on the forward strand.
TATGTTGATGAATGGTTTGAACATAAATTCTTCTGAACTCGGTTTGTGCTAATTATCTGTGGAATAACACACTACTGTACATGTACAGCCCATTTCATCTCCAAAATTGGCTGTTCGGTGCATATCCTGAAGTTTCACAAAGCCATGTGAGGAAAGTTTACTTGGTGTTTACCAAAACCTGTGTCAACTGTTCTCACACTTGTGACAGCTTTATATGAACATTTTCCCTTATTTTCCTCACTGTAATCATTTTGCTACCCATCGCCTTCCCTCCCCTTCGTTTTCTCCTTTCCTCTCTATCCTAACGAAATTGGGGGAATTCACTCGCTGTAGTTTGTCAGAGTAATTTTGCTTGCCATATTTTATCATTTGGTAATGTCTTTGAGGCGTAGTGGATGAACTGACAATGTCTGGGGGTAAGGATCTCTAGAGCTTTTTTGTTTTTGGTGGAGTTGGACAAGTAGGGTGACATAACTGTATGAAAATATGGGCATGAAGAGTTTGTTTGAATAGCAGAATAGGAGGGAAAGTGCGGGGAGGAAATTGGAGGGAAAAGGAAGGAAGGGTGATCACTTTAAAAGTAGACGGAAGGGTATGGGGAGGAGGAGGGGATATGATTCCTAAAACACGGCTGTTTGGATAAAAAGCTCATAGGGTAAAGAATGGAAGGGGTGGGGAATTCAGGATGACAGGAGGAGCCATTTTTCCTTCTAATCCAATAAATCAAATCCTTTCACCTGTGGAAAGATTTGGAGGGGAAGTGTTCCCTCTCTCTAATGATTTGTTAATGTGTGTTCCACAAAGCTGTTTCAACAGAAGTCATTTGAAACTTGGTTTGTGCGAATTGTCTCCTGAGTACAAGATATTGGTGAGTTTGGACTCATTTCCTCTGTCAAAATTAGTTGATGAGTGCAAAATTTGAAGTTTCACAAGGCCATGTGAGGGAACTTCAACTGACGTTTTTTCCAAACCAGTGTAAATTGTTTTCTCACTTGTAAGTTGTAAATGCTTTATGTGAACATTTCCCTCTATTTCCTCATTCTATTTTCTACCCGAACACTGGATTTAAACCCCTCCTTTTCCCTCCCTGTTCCCTCCATTTCTCTCTACCCTAACAAAGTGTTAGGCGAATATTATTGCTGTAGCTTGTCAGAGCAGTTGTTTCCACTGGCCATATTTGATCTTCTGGTAATATCTGAAATTGAGTAATAATTGATGAAATGCCTTAGCCTAGGTGATTTTAGTTGGCGTAACTTGTAAAGTTGTAAGATAAGTTGTTTTGCTAGTATATTTCGGTCACTGATGTAAATTTTTAATTTTGAAAGCTTAAATGAATGGTGGTTTTTAGTTTGATTTTAATCACGTATGAGGACTTGAAGTTTGTAGCAGCCAGAAGGCTGTTGATTTTCATGGCAAGATTCTATATTTTGTTAGCTGATTTTTCACTTTCATTATGCGAGATGGAACTTTGGCACTGGGAATTGGCCAAAGTGTAGCTTGTGACTATATTTGTCAATTGTGGTTCTTGGTCTTGTCCTTTATTGTTTTTGAATTACTCTACTAGTATTTCATTGTAGCTTGTGAGTGTTGTGACTATACTAGTAGGAGTGATTCAATTTGCCATGACAAGACCATTAGATGGGCTGAACTTTGGCTTGCCACTTGTGAGTTGTAACTATGGATTCTCGGTTTCTAGTCCAAACTTTAAAGTACCAAATTCGCCATGTATGAGCTGTGGCTTGTGACAATACCAGTCAATTGTTACGTGTAGATTTGTAGGTTTGAATTGTTGTTTGGGTGATTTTTTATGTTTGTAGTTTGTAAGATTATATGGCTCAATCAAAGAGCGCTTAATGATTAGTTAACATGATTTTATGTAGGATGATTGATATCATAAGATTTATTATCTGATTGTCCAATGTTTAGGTTCTCTGACATTATACGATGTAACAGTGCATTTACCTATGTGCTCTTTGGTGAATCATGGATTCATGGTTGCTGTTCTGTACCTTACTATCTATGGTTATGACACACAATTGCCTATTTCATGAAAAGCTAGTACAGTTGATATGGTTCTTGTCCTTGATGTTTTTTTTTTTTTTTTTTTTCCTATTGCCTGTTAGCAAATTAATTGCCTTAGCAAGTGTTTCGGTGAACTTTTGTTTGACATATGTGCCTATCATATCATGCTGCATTACTAGTGAAGTTATATGGACGTAATGCAATTCCCTTGGAAGCACACATCTGGATATGTTCAAATTTAACACTTCAGTTTAGATTTTTTCATGATTTATTAAGAACTCACTTTCTTGATGTGGTTTTGCCCACTTTGTTTGGCTTCCCTACGAAGTTACTGTAAATTGAGACATTTTTCCACTCTTGCTTCAGGTACAAGGGCATATCTCATTACGAAGGGGATGAAGCCAATAATCATACTGCTTTGCCGTGTCCTGGAGGGCTCCTTGTTGAGGAGCACCATAGCAACTATGGTGAGCCATGGGCTGGTGGCAGAGACGTCTTTGAATTCTTGGCTGAGTCCAGCCACCTTACCCCTGATTCTCAGGTCCTTGAAATAGGATGTGGGACACTTCGTGTTGGTTTGCATTTTATTCGATACTTGAAACCTGAGCACTTCAATTGCCTGGAGAGGGATGAACTGTCTCTAATGGCAGCTCTTAGGTATGAGCTTCCGTCTCAAGGTCTTCTGAACAAGCGCCCTTTGATTGTGAAAGGTGAAGACATGGACTTTAGCAGATTTCGATCAGGTGTTGTCTATGATCTGATTTATGCGAGTGCAGTTTTCCTACACATGCCAGATAAACTTGTGTGGGTAGGTTTGGAGCGGTTAGCTGATAAATTGAAACCGTTTGATGGTCGAATATTTGCGTCGCACAACATAAAGTTCTGTTCTCGGTTGGGAGGAGATGAGTGTACAAAGAGGCTAGCTGGCCTTGGGCTTGAGTATATGGGAAAGCTCACACATGATAGTTTACTCTTCAATCATTATGAAATTTGGTTTGAGTTCCGGCGCATCAAGGCTTAGCTTTTGATGGAGGTAGAAGGTTTTACTTGTTATTAAAATTCTGAGGAACTCAAATGCAGGTAATACTTCAGGATCTCAAATTGTGGTGCTACATTGTCGGGGAAGCATTGCGTTTTACTTAGATGGAAGGCGAAGGCATATATGGACCAAATGATTTTGTGGCATCCTGTCACTTCAGGTCTCAGGTCTTCACTGAGGAGAAAATGCATGATCCTTCAGTTGTAACTCTGACAAAATCCATCTTTTGAGCTAACTTTGGTCATTTGATATCCACAGGAAGGACGTCCTCGTCTAGAAAGTTGTGAATGATGCTATTGAATAGAATTCGTGGTTCTTGTGGCTAGCCCTATGTAATTCATTGTAGATTAATCAGTTACATTATTCATTGAAATACAATCTGATATATTGAAATTTGATTTATTCTGGTAATAGTTTTTTGTTTCATTCCCTCTGCCTCTCTATTGGAGTCACTGGCTATAGAGGAAACTCTTGTTAAGGAGCGAGAATTGCACACTTGAACAAGCATCATTTATGTTGTGGCTCGGGCTTTCAGCACTGCATCATGTAAGTACAGGAATGTATGATTGTCACTGGCAACTGAGTTGTACCGAGAATCAATTATGGCCGACTGGTTCTTTTCTTCACAGGTAGGGAGCTGCTGCTCTGTTGATGCTCAGGAACCGCCTCCCTGATATGCTGAGTCTCATACAGTAATGCGTGAAGTTTTTGCCGCTGGTCCTGGGTTGTTTGTGTGTTCTCGCGGTGACCTTTGACATCGCGTATACACAGTTCCACATATATGATCAGCAAATCATTTTGCTTTCGGATTTGCTGATCCCGTTATATAATTTCTCTATATCGGTTGGAAAATCCATTGGAAGATCGAGAACACTAAGATGCATTTCTCAGTTCTCACCACGCAACAACACTACCACGCAGACGGTTCAACATTTCTAATACGAAAATACTATTTTAACATTTTTTTTTTCTGAACTTTTAGGAGACGTTTTCATGTTTTCGGAAAAGTAAGACTCGAGACTACTCGTAAATTCGCCCCTGAATTGAACAAGTAGCAGTAAACTAGTAGAGCGACATCGTTTTAGAGATTTCAGATGAGAAAAAACCCCAGTTAAACCCCTCGAAAACACGAACCAAAAGAAGCGTACCTAAAACCCCAAAAATATCAAAATGGCAGGAAGAATTCTGGGAAGCTTATTGAGCAAGAACAAAGCCACCTTGTTTTCGCATGAATGCTACCGTGACCCGCACAGTCTTCTCATTCCGTCACAGCACCGTTCGATCTCCGCCACGTCACGCCTTGATTTGTCATGGATGGACTCGATTAAAGGAGTCTTCACCGGCAAGAAACCCGCCGGCCCCGATTCTTCTCAGCCGCCCAATGAGGAGTATTTCACCCTCCAACGTATGATTTCCCCTTTTTATTTTTATTTTATATGATTATTGTATGTGGGTTCATTTTAATTCTTAAAATTTCTCAAGTTAAGATATCAATTTTATGATTTTTAACAATTTTTTAATGTTTACTTCATTTCTTTGATATTTCGTAGACATATGCGTATTAGAATTGTTAACGTTTGGTTTGAATATGCGAAAGGAATTCAAATCGAATCTTAACAAAAGTTGGTAGTACTGTGATCTTGTTGGATTAGCTGCTTTTGGACCTTGTTATTTGCTCAAATAGAGTGTTTTAATTATGCTGGAATTGTCTATTTTGATTTTGAAGTTGGCCGTGATCATTTAATGATAGTATGAATGTTTGCTCAATTTAAATTCTGATTTTTCTTGGGGAATTTTGAGCTAAATGTAGTAGAAGTGGAAACTGGCATTTTTGAATTTTGAGTGAGGCGATGACAATTTTATGTGAAAGCATGAATAGGGTGTTATTAGATTGTATAATGTTGCTTTAATGTATCATGCATAATGTATGTTGGGAAGAAGTTGAAGTTGAAGTTGAAGTTGAAGTTGAAGTACTCATTCATGGAGGTTTCAATGCAGGGTTCGCGGATGAGTTGGGTAGGGCGAAAAAGCTCGGAACTTTGAAGCAGTATATAGTGGGTAGAAGTAGTGAGGCAACATTTGCTGATGCTTTTGAGAAGCAGGCGTCAGTTCTTCGATATCTTTCAAAATTTGATCCACACGGAAAGGTCAGTTGGCTTTCGTAGGCTGTTCATAGAAGTTGCTTTTGCATTATACTCCGGATCAGTTTTTTTTGACACCTTGCATTGGTGCAAGATGTTGCTATTTGATCCCTTCATATGGGAGTGGCTTCAATATTTTGGCTTGAAGATTAGATTGTTCTTATGTTTGTTTTGTTGTGCTCTGAGACAAATCTGTTACTCGTCCAGCAAAGAAATGAGAAACCTTTCTTCTATGTCACCATTTTCCTTACTATTTGCCCATGCTCCAATTATATATGTCGATACATTGTTGCCTGGACTTCACTTTACATCGAACTTGTTTTTGAAGAAGTGTACTTTGGTGGTAAATCATTGTCTCTCTGTGGATTTGAGCCTTGGGGAAAGGAAAATTTGTGGATGGCTAATTGGCTATGATTGATATTGTGCCTGGGTTTGGAGATGGAAATTATCGGTCCTTACCGTTTCTTGAGTTTTAAACCTTTTGGGGCTCAAATGATCTCGTCTGCAGTAGAACCACAATAATTGTATTTGGTTTCCTTAAAAGGACCTTAAACTCTTGTTTCTCGGATGTTGTGTTGACTCGGCAATGTTGTGTTTACTGAAATGGTGTAGAACATACAAGTCAGTCAAAAACAAGAAACGGCAAAGCAGTGCAAATGTACTATCGCCGATGTTGAGAATATTTTGGCAAAGTACACATGGGCAAAAGAAGCACAGATGAAATTACAGAAGTTAAAGGATGAAGGCAAACCAATTCCAACGAGCTATGCTGAGGTACTACTTCCTTTTTTTTCATCTAATATGCTCCGGAAATAATCTGTCTTGAAATTTGGATTGGTATGAAATAATTTTAATTGCAACAGTGCCAAACTGTCAAAGTTGGGAAAACATAGTTTTAGGATCTGGATTGGTAGGATGAAGAGGGAACGATATGATGCAATTGGCTGATGACAAAAAAAAGTGATGATGTATCTTTGAACAGACCACGCAAACTACTATAATTTCATTGTAGTGCTGCTTAAATATGCCAACTAATTGGCCTTGTCTGGTTTAAAGTGCCATAACCATTGGTATATGTTAAACACAAGTTTTCATTAATTTTTAAAGATTTTGGCATGGGACTCTAATATATGCAGAAGTCTGTTGTGGAAATTAAGTGGTCTTAGCTTTTTTCTGTGGTTGATCTCTGTATTCACCAGTTCTCTTCAAGGCTTAGTGAAAGTTCGATGACCTTATAGTGAAAAGAAGATTCATTTCATTTTAAAAGAATTTATCAGTTTCATTAACTTTCTCACTAGGGTCAGTATAATAAATTTTTATTGATGAAGCTGTGCTAAGAATCAACTTACTATGCTTCAATTTTCATTCTGTCGGATTTGTGGCTTTATTATTTTCGCCGAGAGCTCTCTTGATTGATGGTTAGACCAAGTCAGTTCATTTCGCTAGTTTGAATAAGCCTTTTGTATAAGAAGTTGAAGTTGAATAAGTAGCTTTTACTACTAGTGTATTGTTAGCTTAAGGTTTTGAACAATGTCAAGTCATTTATTCATTTATGTGATCTGCGTTGCTGAAACTTCATTTAGACCTTGATGTCCATACTTGTCAGTGACAAAGCTGTCTCGCCTTCATTTAAATTGTGTTGGGGTAGGGTTTATGACATTTGTTTTAGCCTGTCCGCAGTCTGAATTCTCTTTAGATCCGGTTATGCTCGAGGTTCAAGGTTCATTCTAAAATCTCGGGTTGGATTAGATGACAACCTGAATTCTACTCATCTCTCCCCCAAATTATGCTGCCTTGAATTCATGCTGACGATATTCTAATACATTGAGCATGTTTTATCTGTCTTTGTGATCACAAGCTGTTGTAATGTTCAATTTGAATCTTGTTTATAATCAGCTCCATGAATCTTACGACAATGTCTGTGTGATAGCCTAATATACGCCAGTCACATTGACTTTCATTTGGTACCTATCCCCTGTGGCATAAACTTGAACTTTTATTGCTAACTTTTGGCTGCCTGATTTCTCCACCGACAAGGAAGAAGTAAAGTGCGATAATAATCTAAAGAAAATAGTGGGATGAGAAACAAAAAGAAAGTTAGACCAATGACATGCAAGAAAAACATGACGGGGAATCTAAATGGACTGACGCCTTTTGTTCTACAGAAACATAAACTCATGAAACTGTAAATGAATACTATCTGCCTCTTTTAAGATAAATCTAGTAACTTTTTGATCATATTGGCATATGGGAGATGCTAAGCATGGAAACCCTAAACTTTTAGGAGTAGTGTGTACAAAGTATGGGATACTGTAGCTTTGGGCCTTTCCTCTGTAGTTTTTAGGGTTTCTCATATATAATAACTTGTAACTTTCCCGCCCTCCATCCCTTAATTGCTACTTTCTTTGTGGTCACAATTTCTGATTGTGATTTCCGTAAATTAGTTTGGTTCCAAGGATTTTGTTGCTGTTGCTAGTGTCGTTGTATGTGTATATATCCTGGGTGTAAACTTAGAAGGTCACACCTTAAGACACATGCCTGAGTACTACTATCTCCAGGATAGAACTGTGATATGAACTAGTTTAAGGAAGATTTTTGTTGTAGTTGGATGCTACTAATGAATCTATAAGTGCAGCCCTAGGCCCCTAGCATGTTAATTATGCTAGTTTAGTAATTGAGGTGCACTTTTAGTATATATAATCTTAAAAAACTTGTCTATTTTGTCCAGATCCAAAAGTTAATGGGATCCACGCCTGAGGCTCTTGCGCAATCGAACATGGCTAAGAGTGGTACTATTAGTAGGAATGCGTTCTGTCCTTGTGGTTCCAAGAAGAGATACAAAAGGTACTATCTTCATTAATAAGTTTTCCACTCATCTAATGATCTTTTTTTCTTCTCTCCCATGTTTTTTTGTGCAGCCAGCTGATGGTTTATAAGTAGTCAATTCACTGTCTTCATATCTCACTTGCACACAGTACAAATTATGTCTTTTAATCTTACATTTACGCCTCATGTACATGAGTGATTAAGTATATCCCTACTGATTTGGACTAAGGTATAATAATTTTATACATCTTGCCTTCCGTTGCAGTAAAATTCCGTCTTTTTAGTTGCTCCAAGTAATGAAAAACTGAGGCATTTCATGAAACTCTTTAGGAGAAATAGTTTCTCCCCGTTCTAGATTCTAATCAATTGAGTCGAAGCTGACTCTTTTCAATTGTTCTACAATGATCACTATGAACACATGAAAAGTTGTGGCAATGAGACATTCTGAGTTCTTGCTTGATGCATACTAATGTATTCCAATAGATATTTTGCTGATACAGTACCTTGTTCATCTATTTGTTTTTTGGAAGGTGCTGTGGTCAAGATAAAAAATGAGTGGCTTTATGCATCATCAATGACTGAAGTTTTGATCCACCGGCTGATCATCAAAACAAAAGCGCTCTGTTATCATCATTGCTCAGAAGTTGCAGTATAGAGATGGAAACCATAAACAGAACTCAATTTGGTGCTTATGATCACTAATCACATTCACTGAGTTATCATTTTTTAACCCTCACGAGTCACCACAGAAGCACTTGCCGTGTTATGTATTCTGCTTTTGTAGAGGACGACATGCATAAATCGAGAATGGCACTTTTTTTGGCCGTCCTCTTCCCATCCAGCTGCAATCTGCAAGTGTGTTTCAACATTGTATTTCATAGGAAGTTCATTGGCACTGATCTGATTATCATTTTGTTATATTTGCAGTGATTCAAAACCTTCTCATATTCTTGTAATCCTTTAATACCTGCATTTCTGGAGCAATTTGTTGAAGTTTTTTGCTTTTGTCGCACTCGACTCCCCAGCATCTGTAACTTTCTTACTTCGTTCATTCTTATTAAGTCACGAAAGCTCATGGTGCTCTGGTGAACGCCCAAATTTGGACTGACTGCGCTGCTCTTAATGATTCTATCTCCGTCAAGCATTCCAATGAGTCTGTCTGAAATCATAGATGTTAGTGACCACAACATCAAGTGAAACTCATATGAAAAAGGGAAAACATATTGTTCATAATTGCAGATAATTTGTTTGCAAAAGGTACTAGTGTTACATTTTTTGTTACGAAAGTAACTTGGCATACATCTAAAGGTGAGATCATAAGAGTAACATTTCTTAGACCAACATTTTTTTTAAGAATCACAGAATATGACAATTTGAATGTTTTTAGACTCAACTCAATTCTAAAGTTTATTAGTCGAACTCTAACACTTCTCGAAGGCAACATATGGACCAACTTTATGTCTAATAGACGAGTCTCTAAGTTAAGTCTTGGGATATCAAAGACTTAACTTAAGACAATTCAAAACTAAGACAGCTGCATCAACAATTTCTTTGGTCTTACATGAAGGCCTTAAACTCAAGACTTCTTTGGAACTTGGCAAGTCAAGCCAATAAAGTTAGTCTATATTATGCCCTTTTTCCACTTTCTTATATCATAATGTGAGAAAGTCTAGCTTGAAGAGATGTAGACACTGCATCGAGGATAGTATAATTTGATTTCAAAATTATAGATCTATTTTAATTCCAAAGCAAGCACTCAAATTGAATTACAAGGTAAAATGTTCATGTCAGTAACAGTTACAGATCTTTTTTTTTTTATTACAGATCTGTATATACTTGTATAAAAAAATCTGAAATTAAATCATCTCATAAATGAAAAAGAAAAAAAAATCTCAAAGGATACGCTCTATAGTAGGTGGCTTATTGATTTACTTCCATATCTGTTTTTCAGTAACATGTATAAATATAAACAATATTATACAAAATACTATCATTGCTTGAGAAACAAATAAACACTTTCACAACCGTTCAACTATTTACCTAACTTCAAGCAAATGGCAAACCAAAGCAACATGAAGGCCAAGTCGTTCATCACCGACATGACTGAGCGTATAGCCGCTTTCAATCGCCTCAAAGCCGTGATTCTAAGTTATTTGGATGAGATGAAGACCCTTTTATGGATCAGAGTATTTTTTTCATGGTGCAAAATCCAAGCACTATGGAGTATGAGGTTTGGCCAAGTATGGAGGAAGCTCGACGTGTGGTCGCTCGATACCAGGCATGGATGGCTAATGTTAAGCCAAAAAATTAAAATGTAAGGAGATCTATGATATGATCGACAAATCTAAAATTCATGATGAAAGGAGTGAATCTATTCTATTCAGATTGACTTCGAATTCTTGTAATATTTTATTTGTCATCATCAAAACAATATGAATAAAAGTTAATGTTCTTTGATCATTTCTCTAACCGGTTTGTATTTGGATACAATAATATGTCGCGTCTTTGTTGTCTCGTGCGGAATTACGTTTTCTTCCTCATGGAACACAATTGCATTCTCCTATGCCATTCATGTTCTCTTTCAAAAGGTTTTTCTCTGGGTAATCCATCATCGTTTTCAAGGTCTAGCTCTCTTTTTCTTTGTTTCTCCATGAAGGGTTTTCGATCTTGTGACTCGAGATGTTGCAGTTCTTCAGGTGGTCAAGACACCTTTTCGATTGTCGAGACGTTTTGGGGTGGATGCACACTTGTTTTTGGCGGCTGGAGCTGATGATTGGCAGTTGTTCAGCTCCATTCTTAGGGTTTAATGTTTGTTATGGTTTCTTTTGTTTGGTCCGGGTCAAGTTTTTTGGACCTTATCTCAAATTAGGTTTCGGATGAAGTGTTATTGTTACGGGGCTTAAGTGGGGCCTATTTCCTATGTCTTGGTTCTTAAATGCATGTCAGCTTGATGGGACCAGTTGCTTACCCCGTAGCCCCTTTGTGGGCTCTTCTATCCCCGCAATTATCGTACCAGTATTGGATGCCACACTGAATAGTAGAAGGCTTAATTACTTTTTCTGTACTACTTACCTTAAAAAGAAAAATTAAGTATCACATGATTTACTTGTAGAACGAGGATAGATGAGAACGAATTTATAACTCCGTTGACTAAAACCCACATGAAAGAAATCCACTTAAACATATTAGATTAAGATTATTTATTTGGAGATTATCTCTAACCATGTCGGCTTTTACCAATTCCAATACATTTGTCATTTCATTCGATTATATCTGAGAAGATTCGTAACAATTGACATAATCAACAAAATCGTAGTTCATTATTACAAAGGGATTAGTTTAATATCCGAGCTACACCGGAACTAACTTTTACTATATTATAAATGTTAATTGTTTGGAAAGAGAGTACAAAAGTTCTATAGGTTAGAGAGTTAGGGTAAGTGCAAAATGACAATAATTGGGTTTGCAAACAATAAGATATTTTTTTTTTTTATTATTGTGCTTTTTCACTGATACATACCACTTAAGAGTGGTAAAAGATTGGTTTTTATGCATTAAAATGGTAGCTTTTGGATCGGTTTATGGGCTAATTCGATTATTTGATAATTGGTTGTTTAACATAAGAATTAGCGGTTTTGTGTGCATTTATGGCCTCAAGATTGATGTGCAATTGTGTGGAACGACAATGAGGCGATGAAAGATGATCCAATGAGCGATACGACAAGATTTGGACAAGTTTGGAAGGAATTTCATTCCATTCACAGAAGGTCAACTTTGAACGTTCATAACTTTCAAACCGCTTGGAATTTGGCAGTGAGACCAACGGCAATTTAAAGATCATGATCTCAGCTTTCCAGGAAGTGGTCACACGTCCTCAGAAGCCAAATAATGAAGAAGTTATGACCGTTTTAAAAACATCGCCAGAACCAGTCCGGGGTTCAGGATCCAGACGGCTCGTCTGAAGTCAGACGAGTCGTCCCGAACCACACGACTTCCAGACGAATCATGCAGGATCTTCAGCAAAATTGACAAAAGGTTCCAGACGACTCGTCTAGAGGCAGACGAGTCGTCCCGATCCGGACGACTCGTCCGCTGCTGTGTCGGCGTATTGACGGGTTTCCTAAACCCGTTTTGTAATCTTTTACTATTTAAACCTAAGTTACGTTTTTTTTCATGATTGAGTTTTCAAGACTAAAGTTGTATTATTTGCAAGACTATGCAAGGCTAAAAACCTATTTCTCGGATCGATTAATCGAAAATATTATTCATCCTCAATTGTGAGTTTGATTCTAATTCCTTTATTAGTTTGAGTATTGTTTATTCTCTCGTTCTTATTGTTATTGATTGATTTATTGTTTAATTAGGTTGCAAACTAATTAGGCCTAGATCTATCATTTTTCGAGATTCACAATTTAAGGACTAATTATTAGATTGTTGATTCACAAGTAGCAACTAGCCTAGTATTTCTATGCTGAACATCGGTATTAAATTAGAGAGAATAAACATATTAATTAAAGATCGAAACCGCGTGTGTCTAGATCTTGTTAATCTTAGTTGATATCTTTTAATTGCTTTATGCTTTCGCTGGATTGAATTTAGGCGCGCGTCTTTGTTATCCACTGATTAGGGCTATTAGGTAGAGCTGATCTCTCCTCTTAGCTACAATTAAGAAACGATAGGAAATTATATTTCTACAACTAAGTATTCAACGAATTAGGATTAGTTGATAACTAGGACCAATTAGGTGAACGATAGTGGGTATTAATTGTCCGAGATCTTTTCCTCCATTTGTCTACAAATTACTCTTTTGTGTTTTGATTACTTGATCACTTATACTCATTAACCCCCCATTTGTTACTTGACATACATTGATAATTACCGTTCTCTGTGGATACGAACCTTGCTTCCATTTTACTACGTTTTAGGTTAGCATTGATATTTTATATTTGTAGGCATACGACTTTAGCCAGTCAAATTTTGGCGCCGTTGCCGGGGAACGGTTTAATTTGTCTTTGTGTTTTAGCTTGGATTTGCATGATTTGTTTTCATAAGTGGTGATTCATGGCTATTATAAAATTTGAGCAATTTGTTGATGAATCGTTTCATGACTATTATGTTCGACTTATGGAACATGTAATTTATCTGGCTTCTCGTGGAAGTGTTTTCGCTAAATGGAAATTAAATCTGATTATTCTTAGAGGCATAACCTCTAAAACTTGGGATTTGGCTGACTATATGAGTAATGGTAGTTTTGAATCCATGGACACTAATGAGATTTTGGAATTATGGAAGAACATGGCACTTGCATCTTTTCAGGTACAATTGAAGGATAGTCATATGACAGTTCCTACTATGCTCCCAAATTTTGAAATTGATGTTGATTGGTTGAACATGGGTGAAATTGAGGAAACCGACATTCTTGAACTTAATCAACCTTCACGAGAGCATATTAAGGATTCGTTTGTTATAGAGACTAATGTGAGTCAACGTGATACTTTTTCAGAGGAGAATGTTATCTTTTTGGATGACGATGTTGATTATGTTGGTTATTGTGAGTTTTCCAAGGAGAATGAGGTTGGGAAGACAACACATGAGCCAATTGAGGTTCTCTCCACTAAAGGAGCTTCCCCCACATCCCCAATGAGTGAACCTATTACGTTAGTCCCCAAACCCCCATGGGTCAATTACTGTCATTCCTTTTTATCCCTGTTTCATGATTTGTCGCATCAACAGTCTGAAGATTATGACATAGAGAATAGATTTGAGCTTGGAGGTCCCGACAACCGTCATCTACATGATATCGCGACCTCTATTGTTTCTGCACTGCTGTTTACTAACGTTTTCTATTCTCAATCTATTGAGACTTGTGCCAGCTCATTCGACAAACTTCTGAGAGCATTGAATTGTTCCGCTCTTAAACCATGTCTTTTTATATGTTCTAAGTGATCTAGGAAGATGGTCGTTATATGCGTCGAGCCAACGACGTTAAACAAGTGCGCTTTTTGAGAGGCAACCCAAGTATTTTTCTTATTTTATTTTATTTTTCCTTTTGATTTGTTTGTTTCTTGTGAAGGATAAAAAAAAAAAAAAAAGAAGATGATGCTCAGGTATGCATTCTTTATATCCCTTCTCTCTTCTCCTACTTATTCTCACCTTTCTTTCCCACCGCAATTTTCTCACCTGTTTCTATAGACCATCTCTCTTTGTTCCCACCTATGATTTACCACCTTGTTTTACTTATCCCAACACCATTTGCACCCTTGCACCCAGTATTTTTATTTATGCCATTAATGGTGTCTTTGGAGGGTGTATTTGACGTTTACTCTGTGATTTGGTGTATGTGTGCTGCATGATAGTGGTGAATAGGTCCTCTACTTGTTTTGGACTTTGCTATTTGAGGGAGTATGGAGGTTTTGTGAGATGTGTGGTGGATTGGTGACGACTTTTTCTTGAGGGTGTTTGGGATATTGTGTGAATTGAGTGTGGCTCTACACCCTGTTTCTATTTTCTATGAGCCCATTGCCTTGAGTATTATGATGATGAGGATGTGTTCGTTTTTGCATACTTTTGGCGTGATGAGGGAGGAATGCATCTTTTAAGCTTGTTTTATCTTTTCCCCTATTTATTTTTATCCAATTTTATTGTAGGTGTGGTACACATTGAGGACAATGTTCAGTTTAAGCATGGGGGAGAAGATGTCATCATCTTTGTTGTAATATATGTACGTGATTTTAGTATTTTTGCAAAAAAGAAAAAAAAAATCGAAAAATGGAAAAAGAGGAAAAAAGAAGAGAGAAGACAGTCAGAAAAGAGAGAGGAGCGGAAAAGAAAGTCAGGAAAAGACACGAGAGAAGAAAGTGAGCCAGTGAGCATGGAAAGGTTAACGAGAGGGTAGGTGAAAACCCGAAAGGGTGCCTAGGCAAAATGAGTGGAGTGTGCTACTGTACCGGCGATGCATAAGAAGGGTGTTTTGAAGGTCGTGTCAGGGTAGGTCTCTCTTTGATGGCATAAGGAGGTTCGGCTTGATTGTATAGTGTAGGTGATAGGATAGAAAATCCTCGATTCCCTTGGTTGTCAGGGGATGTTGGTGGCTTTATCGAGGTGGTCTTTGATCCGATAACATTAATCTGAACCTAGGCTCACGAGGGAGTTGTGTGTGAGCGGCTTAGGGACGCTTAGGGAATTTTTAGGTCCCTTTGCCATTTGGTTACACTTTATGGTTGTGTGTTGTGAAGCATAAGATAGTTAGGAACCGTTATGTTGAGGATACATCTGTGACGGTCCCTAACTAGGAAGACGAAGACTATAAACGGAGTTGAGGAGATAGGTAGATGTCTATTCTCCCAGTGCTGCTTGTTAAAAGACCTTAGAGACATTTTGGAGATGATTGTGATACTGGAGGACGAGTAAAGGTCTAAGCATGGGGGAATTTGATACACACCACTTAGTAGTGGTAAAAGATGGGTTTTAATGCATTTAAAGGGTAGCTTTTGGATCGGTTTATTGGCTAATTCGATTATTTGATAATTTGTGTTTTAATATAAGAATTAGTGGTTTTTGTATGTATTTATGGCCTCAAGATTGGTGTGCAATTGTGTGGAACGACAAAGAGGAGATGAAAGGTGATCCAAGGAGCGAGATGCCAAGTTGTGGACAAGTTTGGAAGGGATTTCAGTCCATTTACAGAAGATCAACTTTGAAAATTCATAACTTTCAAACCGCTTGGAATTTGGTAGTGAAACCAATGGCATATTAAATTTCATGATCTTAGCTTTCCATGAAGTGGTCACACGTCCTCACAGGCCAAGTAACGAAGAAGTTATAACCGTTTGAAAATTATCGCCAGAACCAGTTCGGCGACCAAACGACTCGTCTGACTTTAGACGAGTCGTCCGGACGACTCGTCCCAGGTTGGACGACTTCACCCGAGACCTCAAGATATTTGGACAACTCGTCTGTATCCAGACGAGTCGTCTGTACAAGTCGTCCCTGGTTGGACGAGTCATCCCGTTGTGTCGGCGTATAAGACGGGTTTCCTAATCCCGTTTTGTAATCTTTTAGTATTTATACTTTAAACTTTCGGTAGTTTT
>JBBYHQ010290651.1:0-21707 GCA_038382645.1 Spergularia azorica
AATTGCTCCATGGCACAATCTTTAAAGTGCAAAACTTCAAGAGAGTCAGCCTCCAAAATGAACTTATCCAAACTAATTGCTTCAACATATATGGTCTTCAATGTTGGGCTGTTCAACTCTACAGTAATAACTTGAACATCTGACACTGTAATCTCCAGATTAATGAGGGATAAAGTCTCGATCTTTGGGCAGGCAGTTAGGAGAAGATTCAAATCCAGTGCCGAAATGCTTACATAATTCAGGGAAAGCGAAGTAAGACAAGGAAACCTCTGGTAATTAGGCTCTACTCCCATGATCGTGTTATGAACAACAACCAACTTCTCCAGCTTACGTCTTCCACAAATATCAAGAATGCTAATGTCAGGGTTAGTCCGAATATTGTAATACAAGCTCTTCAGACTTTCCCTGGTATGCACAAGCCAAGCAGTTACCGTTGAAGCAGAGAACTCATCAACATCATCCATTAAAAGTGTCAGACCTTGTAAGCCATTAGTTTGGAAGATTGTTAATGTAATTAAGATCTCAATCTGGCTTGTCAACAAATCGCGGTACACAGACGAATCATTGAAGTTAAATGTGAGAGAATGGAGATGATTGCGAAACGCATCCCTCCATTTCCGGCATGTGGCAGCAGCAAGCACCACATCCCTAGCAACCCCAAGACGGGAGAGTATATTCCCAACAACTTCAACAGGAAGATTCTCCATCATAGGACTTAACTAATCCACAATCAACAACCCCAAAATTACCAGCAGCAGAATTTTGGGGGTGACTTCTTCAATACTCAACAAAAATTCCACATCTCTATAACATATCCATCCATCCCAAAATGTGATCAATCAAAATCACACACTAATTCTTCAACAAAATCATCAAAACAACAACACACCAACCAAAAAAAACCATGTCCAATTCCATCAAATTAGATCAATCTAGCACTTCCCAAAATAAACGATCATCCAAATTCATAAAGATCCAAACTTTGAGCAATCGTACGCATCAGAACATAAAATCAACAAGTGGGTATTCATTAAAACTAACAAATTCTCAACAATCAAATTGACAAATTCTTATAACATACACCAGAAAACCCCCAATTCTGGGAATCTGATAAAGGGCAAAATTGAAAATTGAGACGTACCCAATTGATAAAATAGCCAGAAAAGATGACCCAGATGAAGAATTGGCCCAGAAACAGATTGAATTTATCAAAATTAAAGGCTAAAACAGCACAAATATTGATGAAATTATATTGTTGGAGCCTTGGAGGTTAATTTTAATGTGGGAGGAGAGAGAGAGAGGGAGAGTCAAGCGTAAAAGGCTACCCTGATCGAAGAAGGCGTAAGTGTGGGAGAGAGACTCGCCAGCCTCTTTCGAAAATGCGGCGGACCATTATTCCCCATTCTATTTCATCATTTATTGTCCCTGGTTGAGAAATGAGATTATTGGTCCATTCATAATTCACGTGGTACCCTCGATATTTCCGCACACGGTACCATTAAGATTTTCGTTTTGCATATAACACAAATCGTGTTCATCCTCAGATATTCCTTTTTCGGGTGAAAGAAAGTTAGAAACCTCCACACACATAGAGTTGGACAAAATTCGACGTGAGAACCAAAAGGAGTGCAAATTGTAAGTATGGAAAGCCTGTACAACAATAATATTGGGACTAAGAAAGAAACAAACGATTTTTCTCTAAATATTTTTATCTCCTTACAAGCTTACTACAAGTTACAACTACAGCTTATAAAGAGAAGCAAATGGTGAGTAATTTGGAAAATCAGACCGAAAATTATGAAATCAGCGACGATCATATATGTGCAAAGAAATGGCGGGTGCATGTAATAGGAATGATCATACCAAAAACATTTCTTATCCTATTACTACTTAAGGACGACGCAACGATCAGGTCCACAATAGACGTGACTAAACAAATCTCGTCGGAAATAAAAATTCCAGGGTTCGAAAGACCGATAATTCAGCAGCACTCCAACCTCCCTGTACAGGTTATCATCAGATTCCGGGAAAGGAGAACATTAGTGTGTTTGACACTTGATATGGGTACTGTTGAGCCGTCATGGCAAAACAGATGGTGAATTCCAACACTAGTGAGTAAGTCCTGCAAGTCAAAGCCGCGAATCCTTGTTTCATGAAGATCCCATACAGCCTATTTAGTGAAGGGATATGCAGCAATGCCATACTCATGATAAACATCTACGCCCTGAGGGTCAATATATGCATTATTCGGTCCCACAATGGAGTACACTTCTCACTTTATGTTTTGTATATGCTGGCCTAAACTTTGGCTCCAAGAGTCCGAAAACTATATTTTTAAATACTTGGGAAAATTCACGCGGTACCCCCGAACTCTAAGTTGTCTCATTCGATGAGACTGTCTCACACGATATTTCGTGGATAAGTTTTTGTTAATAATACACAAGTTTTTGTTAATAATACGCAACTATGTCGTATTCAAGATTAAGAATTTGATTCGAGTACTAAACCGTCGACTAAGTCGAATCATATAGAGCCTCACTCGGCTAGCCGGACTACATAAAAACGAACTAGAGTTGGCCAATTGGACCGAATGCACCCGCAACGAGAGTGCTGAGTCTAAAATTGTCGAACACTCTGCTGCTGCAACCTGCAACTGGTTTCTTCCTCAAACCCAGATTCAGCAAAACAGTGAAGTGTAGAAATGCCAAAGATCCCAACTTTGTTGCTAATAATAGCAACTTTGATTAATTTCTGGGTTCATCCAACATCTTCATCTGAATCTTCACTTAATCATCTCTACAATGTCGGCGATCAAATCCCTCTTTTTGCCAACAAAGTTGGCCCCTTAAACAATCCCAGGTACCCTCCTAATAAAATTCCTCCCCCCTTTTTTTTTTTTTAATTGTTGATTTATTTTTTACTGTTTTTTTCAGCTATGAATTTCCTTGTTTAATTTGGTAATACTGGGTTTATTGTCCCATTTCTGAGGAACGTGTTACCTTGTTGGTTGTGTTACAAATGTTATACATTTGTTGTAGTTGAACAAGTTATGGTTTGACGGTCTTAAATTACGATAATTCATGTTAGTCGACCCCAAATCATTTTGAGATCATTGTTTTAATTGTTGTTGGTATTGTTATAATTGGACTGCTCATTTGGGGTTTTAGAGGAATTTTATATTGGTGGGAATTGCTCAAGTGCTATATTTTGATAGCATTGATTGACTTTCATTCCATTATTCGAATTTTCGATGAAGTTGTGCATGTATAGTGTTTGACAGTGGTAAAGGTATACCCAATTTGATGATTTATTTGTTGTACATTGTATTTGATAGCTACATATATAGTTCAATCTATATGATACTATGGCAAATCTTTTGTAATTACATCTACTTGGAAGCCCGAACGTTGGAGTAGAGTGAATGTTAGACTTTGCTTTTGGGGCCTATATGTACGTTTTCGTGGTTGCAGCATGATATGTAAAATTTTTGATTGTGTGTGCATTCTCATTATACAACATTTCCACCCTAGTTAGTAGTCACCTATCTCTTCATATTGTACTATGGTAGATCCGTAAGTGCCGAATTGGTGTATTATATACAGGTTCACAAGGTTTAAGAGAAATCTGATAGGAATTTGTTTCTTTTTTGTTGCAGCGAGACGTATGAATACTATGACTTGCCGTTCTGTCTTCCAGGTTAGCTAGTGGTCTTACAGCTATATATACTCCCTATGTCTCATTGAACTCTTTACGTTTGGTTTGAATATGTGTATGCGTTTTCATTTGCGAATCTTAATCGAGTCACTAGAAGTCAGCTGATTCATATCTTATCGTCATGGGAACTTGGGAGTTTTAATCAAATGTCCAGAGTGTCCTGCCACTGTTTAATCAAATGCCCAGAGTGTTTTCTGGCACTGTCAACAGTTTTGTAGAAGGATGGCCTGATTAAGAAGAGAAATACATGTAAGTAGGAAACTAATATCCATATAGGCTCAGAGTCTAATGAGCATCAAAGAAGTCGGGTGACTGGGACCCAAGGATTTAGTGGAATGAAGAGGCTGTATAATTGTATTGGAGGATATAATATGGGGAGTATATGAGATAAGATCGCGATATATTATTAGTAGGAATAATATATGTGAGATATCATATACTCCCCATATTATATCCTCTAATAAATTGATACAACTGAAAATTTAGCTCTGGGGTATGAAGTAGTTAATTATACATGTGATCCTTCTTATGATCAGGGATGATTATCTGATACCTTATGTTTGTATGCTTGTTACACTACTTTCCATATATGTTTCGTACCGTTGGTTTTGTGGAGATTCAGTCCGTGTGTTCTGCTCCTTGTGCTTGAGGTGTCTCACTTCAGTTCAAACCTATGTGATTCTAGAGCTTCTGTTTTTGAGAACAATAATATCTTACGAGATTCCTAATTTTGGTCACATAGTTTGCACTTCGGATGATTAGCTGTCTTGCTTTGTAAGCATGTAATCTTATATACAGGTGACAATGAAATGACTGATAGAGCTTTACTGTTTCTATTCCCAGACCAATTGATCAGAAAGAAGGAATCACTGGGGGAAGTTCTCAATGGTGACCGTTTAACAAACACTCGCTATGACATCAAATTCCAGGTGATAGAAGATGCAAAGATACTCTGCAAAAAGATTCTTACACGAGAAGAAGTTAATAAATTTCGTGATGCCATTCGAAGAGACTTTTACTTTCAGATGCAACATGATGATCTTCCTTTCTGGGGATTTATTGGGAAGAATGAAGGAGAGAAATTAAGCAGTGATGGGAAAGGGCCAAGATCCTATCTTTTCACTCATGTACAGTTCAATTTCTTATTTAATGGCAATCATATTGTAGAAGTTCATGCTTTCAGTGACCCCAATCATGTTGTCGACATAACAGAAGATGAAGAAATTGATGTTCAGTTTACTTACTCTGCCATTTGGAATGCCTCTTCCGCCAATTTTGTAACCAGAAAGAGTAGATATTCAAGGGCTTCTCTACTTCCACCAGTTCAGCAACTTCACTGGTTTTCTCTTATCAGTTCAGCTGTCATCTTTATGCTTTCCATGGCCTTAGTCATCATGCTTTATTGGTGGAATATCAAAAGTGATTTGAAAAAGTAATCATCATTTACATTTCTTATTGCGCTTTTGTTTGAAGCTACTTGAATTTTCAGTCACAATTGGGGTTCTTTTCTGTGTCATCTGTTAATCATTTTGCAATTCAGGTATTCTACTGGAGATGAAGATGATAACGAGGCTGGATGGACTTGCATTGATGGTGATATTTTCAGATGTCCGACTTATCTGTCTCTCTTTTGTGCTGTGATTGGATGTGGCACCCAGATTTTTCTCGTGTAAGGCAACTTGGACCTTGTCAATAGCTGTCACACATCTCAAACTAGATTTATTCTATAACGTAGCAGGCTAAATAGTCCCTCAGACCATTGGCTCTGGTGTTTATGTGTTCTCGAAGGCTTCATGGCAAAGCCTGCAAGTTTCGTGGACTTCAATAGTCACTTTTGAAGAGACTTGTCTACTTGGGATGGTTTTAGAGTATTTAGACCTCTTAACATTTAGTTGAATATTGCTATTTTGGGCATGGGTTGTAGCTGTTATCACAAGTTATCACTTACACTATTCGGAAAGGCTTCACGTCTTGCCACTTGGCTTTGTTTAAGGTTGAGTGAAAAATATTAGAGTTTATGTTGTTCAATTTCAAGTCATAACTTATATATTGGTCACTCATTCATTCTTGACCTTTCTGTAACTTTGGATAATTTAATATTGACCTGCGATTTGCAGTCGCAATAACAAATTGACTATATGAGATAGATGTCTAGGCTATTGCCCTATAAGGTTGTTGATTTACTATTACACTGAAACCATCTCTTTAAAGGCTTGATGCTATTTCGTCGCCATTACTTACATTCTAGCCTTATCATTCGTCACCTGCCAGCCCACCCTGAGAGAAAAGACCTCACTTAGCATTTGGAAGACAAATTCTGGCGCATAATTCATCTATCTATTACTTAATGGCTGAGTGCAGTCATTGAGAGTCATACCTGGCTTCCTAAGTCTTCCAATTGATTAAGAATAGAGAAAAGTTTTCAAGTAATCTGCTTGTTACACTATCGTGTCTATTTAAGGCTGTCTGGAGCAAATTCATTGTGAATTGAAGTATGGTCTGTTCAAAACCTACTGATCCTGTCTGAACTTTTCTCTTGATTTGTTTCAGGGTTTGCTTCGTGTTTGTATTGGTATCTCTCAATATTACAGAGCCTTATAGTCGTGGGACATTATGGACATCTATTATCGTGATGTACACTTTATCATCCACAGTTGCTGGATATGCAGCTGTTTCACTCCATTGCCAGTTTGCTGAAAATGGATGGGTAAAGCATCTTCATCTGGATTCTTTTAGGCAAATTCACTAGTCCTTTTCCCTGTCTACGATATTTCTCTTTCTATATGTCCACTTGCACCCACGCATTTATGATTCTTTTTTATCTTCCCCTAAAGTGAGAAACTTTGAACCATGCAGGAAAGAAGTGTGCTCCTGACTGGGATTGTTTTTCTGGGCCCAGTGTTACTTGTATGGTCTATCGTCAATGCAGTGGCCATACTGTATGGAGCCACAGCTGCCCTTCCTTTTGGGTCTATTTTTTTGCTGTTTCTCATCTATACATTTTTCACAATCCCACTGCTTGCACTTGGAGGTATTATTGGACATCGGCACTGTTGCGGAAAACCTTTGCCTTCCCCTAAGAGATTTTTGAGGGAGATTCTGCCTTTAGCTTGGTATAGGAAATCTCAATGTCAGGTGCTTCTGGGGGGCCTCTTACCTTTCAGTGGAGTCCTTGTGGAGTTGCATCTCTTCTATGCCAGCTTGTGGAGCTATAAACTATTCACACAACAGGGTGTTCTGTTTGTCACTTACTTAATCCTCATCAGTCTTACTGCAGTTTTAAGTGTTGTCTTGACATACATTCAACTCTCTGGGGAAGATCCTCGATGGTGGTGGAGGTATGCCATATTTATTTCTTTAGCTAATCTCTCTCGCAAACTGAGTTTTCCAAATGGGCGTATGTCATTTTTCTCATTACTTCAGCATCTTGCAGAAGGGGTAATCCCCTTCTCTTTCGTGCTTATAACTGATGATATATCTCATGACTACTTGCTGCAGATCAGTGTTCCGTGGTGGATCAACAGCTATATTTATGTTCATGTATTGTATATATTTCTATACCAGATCAAATATGAGTGGTCTAATGCAGCTGATCTACTTTCTAGGCTACAATGCCTGCATTTGTTATGCATCCTTCCTGATGCTTGGGGCAATTAGTTTCGGTGCTTCTTCAGTGTTCGTTTCTCGCATTTATTATGCTGTTAAGAGCGAATGAATATTTTTCTTGTGAATGTACATACCCAACCTTCAGTGAGCATCCTATTCTACAGAAGTCAAGAACCCATATCAATGCTTCACAAACGCCGTCAATTATGTCGGCTATAGCCCATTCGTTGTTCTAAAGTAAGTTACCTTATGTTTTTTCTCTATTTGTCCACCTACTTTTTCTTTCATGCTATAAGTTCAATTTTTTGTTTTGCATTGAATTAGGGCTGCTCTTGTGATATTGTGTTCAATTTTTCTTAATTTATATTAATAGTTTTTTTTTTTTTTTTTTTGTATGTGTGATGTTATGTCTACACCCTGTTTGATTAGGTTACCTTAATACCTTGTTAATGGGTTGTTCTTTGTTCATTATTTTGAATTGAAAATAATGGTTGGCTTGTCTGATTTTCCTTTCCTTGCTGAAAACTCCTAAATTGAGTTGATAATGTCGCTGCGCTTACTCTAGACTTCTACTTCTGCGGAGTATTGATAGGCATTTGACTTGAGATTTTAGTAGAGATAGAGGACATGGAGGGATTTTAGGAGGGAAGGTTCAGGGAGAAGAGGTGATTGTCAAATTATGTGGAAATTGGTTTTCAGGTGATTAAGAAGGATATGTGTGGCCTTTTGGGAAATGTCCGGTTCTGAGTTCTGACCAAGGAATGGTGGGAGGAGTATGTGTGAGGAAACTTAAGGAGAGAGTTTCATGTTGGTGAAAGTTAAAGTCAAGTGTTACATTCCCATCGAGACTTGACTTTCATTCTTTTTGTGGATCAATTTCTCATGATAGTCCTAGAGCTTGATTAGCTCTCTTTTGTATATGGGTGTCACCCCTGTTGTCTTTTTGTATATGGGTCATGGGAGTGACCCCCTTGGTGTCCCTTTTGAATTTATTGATATCCTATCTTACTTATCAAAAAAAGTTGAAGAGTCGAGATCTCGTGTTGGCTTCCAGGAACAACCTGTTTACTTCCGGAAACAAACTCTCTATGTTGAAATAGGGTTGAGGCTGCATATATTCGCTCAACCCCCACTCGCCGTAGGCAGGAGCTTGTAGTTGTAGGCACTGGTACTGACGTATTGTAGTGTTGTCGTAATGGGGTGACTGATTAAGTTGTCAGTAAGTGAAAACAGTATTTTAGGGAGGGGGTGTAGTAGGTGCATGACAGCTAGTGAACTACGCAAAGTAATGGGACCTAGAGCCTATGTTTCAACAATCAACGAAAACGTTATCAAGTTGCATTTTCCACTTTTGACAGAAGAAGAAAACTCAAATCCAAAACACAGTTGAGAATCAGTCATATGCATTATATGTATTCGAGTTGAAGACAAAATACAAGAGAGATCAATGATCCATTTTAATCACTAATACAAGAACTAAACTTTGGCAAACATGTAATCTGAATACAAGCCTTTCTGTAGATTAGATTTTAGAACCAAAGGGGTGGTTTGGGGACAGAAGATCGTGTAACTGGCGATGGAATGTAGACAAGAGATTTGTAAGACGGAGGAGGAGATGGGCTGGTGGCAGGAGGTTGGTAGGCCGGAGATGGTGCAGGAGAACTAACAGGAGAATTGCCGTCTGGTGGTGGAGGCTGAAGCGGAGAGTTCTGACCCGGATTTCCATGAACTGGTGAGTTTGGAGCATACCAAGGCTTCCTATATGGTGGAATGTATTTGGGCTTTTTGTGCCCCGGGGTTGGAGTGTATTCTGGCTTCTTGTGTACTGGTGCTGGATAGTGGAAGGGCTTTCTATACCTTGGCTTTGATCCATAAATGGGCTTCTTGGAACTTGTTGGTGAACTGTTAACTGGCTTTTGATGAGATACTGGGATCCTGTTGATTGGTGTTGTGGCATGCCTTGGTGACGGAATGTAAGGGTTGCCATGTCCCATTTGCGGACTATGTTCAGGATTAACTTGATCTTCAGGTGCATCGTACTTTGGTTCAGAACTGTAACCATAGTACTCATCGCCCAAAGATACAACTGCCAAGGAGAAAAGGAGTAAAGACATGAAACAATACAAAGTAGGAGCCATGCTAGATATCTGAGGTCAACTTTGGGACTTAGAAGAAGGTTGTGTTGAAGAAAGAGAAGAGGCTCTCCGTTATGGGCTTTAATAGATGTCTCTCGTGCACTTCTTCGATAAAACTAGATTTACAGTTCAGAATTTTTCTCAGTACTTCTTTTTCGCTAGCAAAACTTGTTACGTGATAGGTGAGAGTGAAGGCAACAGCACCAAGGCTGTGGATTCACACCCCTGTAATGATGCAACATATATTAACTCAGTGGTCCCGACATTTTGGTACCATGACAAAGGGCATTTGGTACGCACATTTCGTGCATTTTCTCCGGAAGCTCTCTAATCTTCTTGTTTTTTCTTTGTTGTAGTGCTAAATTGTAGGCTATCATATTGTTTTACTGATTTGTGTAACCCTAAATGACCTGACTTCACTCTTCATATGCTGAGCTATTTCTCTTAAAGTTTTTTTCTTTTTTGTTTCTTTGAGAACGTCCAAAACTTGAATTGCTGTTCGTTCAGTGTGATTTTTCCTGCCAGCTTAGACTTGAATAAGTATTGCATGTGTGAATGCCAAAAGGAAGTTTTTGTGCTCTCTTTCTTGAAGTTTGGCGGGTTAAGCGAGTAGTGGTACTGTGTAATGAATAGTGATTCTTCCGTTCTTGAATGTGCCATGATATTACCTTTACAGGACCTTATCGTAGCAGACGAGACCATGTACCAATTCAAAAGACACCCCCTGGATAAATGTTTTAAGTTGCTGTCTAGTTTTAGGATACTACGATGTTCAATGTGATTGAAGCAACTACTGAATCTTTGCAGGGTGAGAAGTGAAACATGAGGGCCGTACAAGAGAAGTGGAAGCCTGGAACTTAGGTTGGGGAACATCTTGTTCAATATATTTTGTTCATTGAAGAAATCATGGAGGCTAATGATCCGAATTCAGATTCCATGCATAATCTGTGTCGTTTAATTTTATTCAGCTGAACAACCCACCATAACTACCGCTGCAGACTGAGTTAGACGATATCCACTACCCATCATCTATATCGTCCTTGATCTCAATCGTGCCTCATCCAAGTTTGACATGCCATATCCCGGACTAAGGGCCTCAGAATCTTGTACTTTATGCTTTCCTGCTTTGCAAGTTTACAAAACTGATATATAGGTTGTTAGTTGTTACCGTTTCATTGTGGTGCGGCTTGCATCGGGTAAATTTGCCAGAGCTTTAGTTTTTGGTCGAAAATTATGAGCTTTGAACTGAAAATAGAGTAATGTCGAAATGTCTCTTGTAAGAGTTTGTTCATGTCTTTGTGTAATGTGCTTTATGTACAATTTCTTTCTTCTTGATCAATTTTGAATGATTAAGGTTCTTAAGAATGAGAAGCTGGGTTAAAATGGCACGGCCTTTACATGTTTGAGATGATTGTACACATGAAATATGAAACAAAATAGCCTAATACGAATTGTAACGATTTGAAGTGAATGAAATCAAATCGTTGACAGGTTTTTTTTGCTATTGGCACTACCACCACATCTTCCAGCACGCGAGCCTATTTGCGAACTTTAGTCATCGGACATTACATTTTCTGAGCGTTGGAAGAATCCGTGGATTGCCAATAATTGTTCTCTTTCTCTTAACAGACACTTCAGGACATGCAATGCATAATAAGAAGATTCTAAATTGATGAGGGGAACTTGCGCAATTGGTTATGGGTTATTCATAAGGATTTGAAAAAAAAAAAAGAGAAAGAAAAAAACCAAGATGTAGGTATGAAAATGATGGAATGTGATGACTTTTGGATTTAGATGATTTTAATTCAAACAATAGAACACGTTTTGTCGACGCTATACAAAGTTATGCTCTATTCAAATGTGAATTTTATTAACCACGTCCACTAGAAAAGTTGCGTCGGGGGGCGGGGGGGGGGAGGGTGTGTGTTTTAAGGAAAACGCATTGGCGACTCTGGAATTTGTTTCTTGTGTTCTCGGATTTTGCAAGAATCGTTATTGATTGTAACACAATAATATCAAAACTAAATATACACAAATACGTGAGTTTTGTGAAGATGAGGAATTATAGGGCTACTCGTCTATCGTACTTGACCTTGAGTAGGTTACTTTCAAATATTTTCTTTGGAAATTATATATGTGTAAACCCAATGGTTTTGAAATGGACAATAAAATCACATCACTGACACACGATTATGCTTGACTTACAACATCATGTCTATCTAGAAAACCATAGAGTAGAGTTGGGTACTTTGTAGTGATCTACACTCGACTTAGTAGATAAATACAGGTAACTTTATAACGGCCATCTTGTTTGACTTAAGACAATCTTCTATTAAGAGTCCCGAGGTACCACGTGTTTGTGTCGCGTGCTTATTATTATATCAACTTACAAGTACAATAACCTTAGGTTTAATACTCCGTATCTCAAGGTGTCTTTAATATGTCTAAATGGACACATTATTTGCAGTGTTAGTCAAATATTTCCAAGCGTCGATACCAACACACAGACGCATTATTCGACACAAGTATTTGTCCCTATTCAGCTCAAACACCTAAATCAAATTATCTCCCAATCTCGTCCTTCTTTTATGACCCGTTTATTAGTATCGCGTGTTTTTTCCGTCTCGTATCCATATCAATATTCAATACTACCTAGCCCGCTAAAATATGTAGTAACAACCCGAATCCTAAAAAGTTAGCCAACCCAACCCGACCCGACCCGACTAAATTGAACAAAGTTACGAGCACAAGCCCAAAATGAAAAACAAAAGCCCATGAAGAAAAAGAAGAGATTAGGGTTTTAAGAGTTATAAAAACTCCGCCACCAAATTGCATATATCTTTCTTCATTACGCAGCAGCTGCCCAAAAACCCTAACACCCCTTTTCTCTCTCCTGGTACACTCTCTCTCTCCTCCTCCTCCTCTTCCTCCCCATTCAGCCGTCTATGTTAATTGAATCTTCAATCACAAGTTTGACTAATCTGGGTTTCTTTTGTTGTTGTCTTTTGTCTTGTAGGTTTCTGGGTTAATCCGTCACCATGAGGTAAATTTTTCTCATTTTTCGCTTGTTTCATTCATTTATTTGGGTTGATTTGATGTGGGTATATTATGAAATGGGGAAATTTTTGTTGGGTTTGTTGTATTTTTTGTTGATGTGTTTTATTTTTCTGGGAATTGTTAGTTTTGATTTGTTGTAGAATCATGTTGTTTTAGATAAAAAATGCATAAAGTTGTGATCTTTTGTGTTGATTTAGATGTAAAATCATGTTTATAATTGAAATATATACTTTAGATATTGTTGTTAAGATTGTTGAGTTTGATTTGGAGTTGTAATTTGATTAAAAGTTGCATTTCCACACTTGGGGTTTTAGTAAGATTTGTTTTTGTGTAAAGAAATTACTTTGATCTGAAAAAAGCTGGTGTCTTTAGTTGTTTTAGACCCGGAAAACCTAATTTGCAATTGCGTATGATGTACTCTTCATTGCCGTGTTTATGCCTGTGTGATGTTGGTATTCATCACTGAATTAGTGTAATGTTGTTTGTCAAATCTCGATATGAGAATCTCGACAGTTTATGGAACTGTGTGTCTGTGTTTATAATGTTTGTATGTCTTAGAGATAGTTATTAGGACACTGATGAATCATAAGGTTCACTGAAGTTATCTATGGTGGATTACATGTAGTGATTACATTGTCGGTTTGTTGTTAAATATGATTTGAATTGGCATTGTTACATTTTGATTGAGTTGAGACTTGTTTGAGGCGGAAGCTTGTCGGTTGAAATATGAGTATGGGCGATTGGTTTTGATGATATTATTCGTATTGCAGTAAATTATCGAATGATTCCGTTAGAGAGGCTGTCTCCAGCATCACAGCCGCTGCTGCGGAGAAGAACAGGAAGTTTGTTGAGACTATTGAGCTGCAGATTGGTCTGAAGAACTATGACCCACAAAAGGACAAGCGTTTCAGTGGATCAGTCAAGTTGCCCCATATTCCTCGCCCCAAGATGAAAGTTTGTATGCTTGGAGATGCCCAGCATGTGGAAGAGGTAATTTACCGACTTCTGTCTTGTGATTCTAAATTGCTGCTGAAGTATTTTGTTGTCATAGAAGCATTTCGCTATTGGTGGTCAGTAGTAGCATTGTGTGTGTTTATAGTTACCGAGATGGTATTGCGTTTAATCATAGGTCATTGTCACTACATTTGTAAAAACAATTTCTGAGCTTTCCATTTCTTTTCCAATGCACGAACACAATGGAAATAGGTCTAATTCTGCCTAGTAATCAAGTTACTGTTATAGTTTGCTCTTCTATGTCATACATTTTCAACCTTTTGGAGTTATTCGAGGCTGTCAGTCATTCCGTTGTAGTGTTATGTTCCGCTTCCTACTTCTGTGTGATATCTGTGGTTGACATCTGGTTAATGTTGAATTTGCTGTTGCATCTGTTCTGTTAGTGTTTTCAATGCTGCCAATTGTTCATTCCACTGTCGATTTGTGCGTCTTAAGTTGTAGTTATTTTTCAATTACTTGTCAGTTGTGCATTTCATTTCTGGTTGTTGATGGTCTTCTCATTGTGGTTGCAGGCCACCAGAATCGGTTTGGAATGGATGGATGTTGAAGCATTGAAAAAGCTCAACAAGAACAAGAAGCTGGTTAAGAAGCTTGCTAAGAAGTACCATGTCTTCCTTGCTTCTGAATCCGTCATCAAGCAGATTCCCCGTTTACTTGGTCCTGGTCTCAACAAGGCAGGCAAGTCTACTGCACTAGCTCCTGCCTTCTTACTTTTGTTTTGATGTTGGTAATATAAAATGTTTGCGTGTCTGAATGTTAGCAGCCTAGCATAGCTTCTGATTTTGTTTGTATTTTTATCGCTTTGTCAATCTACAGGTAAGTTCCCTACCCTGGTCACGCACCAGGAGCCGCTCGAGAACAAGGTGAACGAAACCAAAGCCACCATCAAGTTCCAGCTGAAGAAAGTGCTCTGCATGGGAGTTGCTGTTGGAAACTGCAGCATGGATGAGAAGCAGATCTTCCAGAATGTTCAGATGAGTGTCAACTTCTTGGTCTCACTCTTGAAGAAGAACTGGCAGAACGTAAGTTCCTTTTTATGCTGCCTTACGCTAAGACCACAACTTCTATCGCCATAACATTATTTATATGTTCAGTATTTTCTCGATTTAATGCACATGATCATCGTGCCTGATTATGTCTTGTTGGGTCATGATTTTGCAGGTGAGGTGCTTGTACCTGAAGAGCACCATGGGCAGATCACACCGTATCTTTTAAGTTAGCCCTTTTTTGCCAGATATCTTCGTAGAGGTTTTGTGTTATTCTGAGAGTAGAATTTTGTGTTGAAGTCTAGTATACATTTCTCGGATGACCAAATATTGTTCTCTGTTTTATTACGACTTTGAGCAACGACATTCTATCACAGATGTTTTTTATGATGGTAATTCTATCGGATTGAGCTATATACGACTTCTGTTGTTCAAATCTATGGAATATTATGCCCCGATGACTTTTGTTGTTCAAATCTATGGAATATTATGCCCCGATTAACTGGTTATTGGTTCCTTCCATTGGTTGGAATTAAATCCTACCCAGTTTTGTTTGGTATCGCCAATGCATCCTCTGATTGTAGCGGCGTTCAATCTAAAATGAGGACTTGTATTCGGGTTTTTGGTTTTTATTGTTGAAAAAGACTTGATTTTTGGAAACCATAAAAATTTTCGGGTTTTAAAAATTTTTGGGTTTCAAAGTCTAAAGTAAAATTTCCTCAGTATTTTGGCGTGGTGAACTTAGAATTTTACCAGTAGATACGAGTAGTTTCTGTTCTCTGGGCAAAGCAGGCCAAAGTCCTTGGCTAGGCGCACGTGGAGGTAGACTCGATACGATTAACTTGGGTTTGTATTCCGATCTATTTGAACCAATTGTGTAAGGTTAGGGATCATGCGTTTGTATTCTCTCCAATTGGTCTTCTTCCTGAAGATATCCCACAAAATTAGTCGCGTCCTAAATGTCTGGGGTTAGTAGTTTTGTTGAGGACTTGGTTTTCCGCAAAGCATATCGACATATTGTTCACGACAAGGTTCAATCGAGTCCTCGACACATCTTCCCTCCCCGATTTTACCACAATATCTTGGCCAACAGCCCGTGCGATCTTACACAGTTATATAAGGAGTAACTAATAATACTCCTTAACTAATTATTGGAGCTCAGGAGCTATTATAGAAACTATTATAGAAATGGTTCGAAGCACGTAGCCGTCGTGGACTCGTGGCCCCCCGTTACTCTGAAAAGGCACCTAAAGCTCGAACCATTTGGGCGATGTAGGTCGGTTGATTGTAGCCGTTACTTTAATTATTGCAGCCAGCAAAGACTCAAGTGTCAAAAGGCAATTTGTTTTTTTTTTTTTTTTTTTTTTTTTTTGGCGAGAAAAGGCAATTTGTTTAGTTAAGTTTTTTGACTACTTTTTAATTGGCTCGTATTAAGAAAATTAGTGTGTGATATTATGTGATTTCTTAGCTTAGTGGTTGTTGAATGTTTTCTGTGTCACGAGCACAAACAAAAATGAAGACATGGTTGTTTTTTTGGAAATTTGTAAAAATTGATGCAATCATACAATGGAGGTGCTGTGTTTGACTCTTTGAAAGAGTGAGGAGAGATGTGACATGTATCTATGACGACACGAGCTTGAGTTCATTTTCGATTGTCAAGAAATGATAACGTATACGTATTCAAACCAAACATTTATAAGTGGAAAAAAAATTGGATGCAGTTGAATGAATTATACTTACTAACTACTATTTCGTAGTATATTAGTCTAAACACTGGAATTTTGTTTCTAAGGTACGAAGTAAATTGGATTACCTTTTCGATTAAAGAGGGTAGGACCTTGGTATCTCAATTTCAATCACTAGGCTACATGAATGAGATTAACAAACTTGTGTTGAGTTCCACTTCTAATAATTTTATGCAATATTTGTCTTTCTCAAAAGAAAATGAAAATAATAAAAAGTTGATGTTGAATGTTCAACTCCTAATGATTTTTTTCCTTATTCAATTGAGTATATTAGTATTTGTGAGACCATTTCTGAATTTTATTTCACTACAATAATATGATTAATATATCATTGATTCAATGTACCCACTTTGATGTTGCTATATGTTGTTTTTAGTAGAATATCAATCCTTTACAAAATTATTAATAACTATTTAAGCTAAGTAATAGATCTAAACGATTCACCCAATCACACATGATTTATTAACAAAAAAAACACTTCTTTTCAACATTACCAATACATATAACAACCACATCCCATGTAACATACACCTGTAGCTTCATACCCGGTTCCCAAACAATCACAACGAATTTATTAATCTTTTCTTTTTCTTTTTTACTTTACGAAGGTCGAACCATTCATTAAACCAATCAGTTCTCGAGTTTCCAATTATCGGAAAATTGAAAACCTTTTCCTAATTAGTAAGAGTAATTAGGCCATTTGCCCTTCACCAAAGGGCACATAAAACCTTGTTTTGTTGTCCCTTCCCAACTTCTCTAGGATTGTTGTACTGTACTCGTATTTCCGAGTGCTACTAGTTTTCCTATGTGCGGAAAATTGGCCTCTATATAAAGAGTAAACTTCACTCTACATTTGTTTGCAATCTTTTTCTCCCTCGTATTCTCCGTTATTTCTCTCCCATCCACCTCTCTCTCTTTCTCTCTACTTCAACTCAAACCAAGGTAAAAAAAAAAACCCTCTTTCTCTCTTTTAATTATCTTATTATTTCCATGATTTTTAATCTATTTTTTGCTTTAATATTCATGGGTTTTATTGTTTTATATTTATTTTATGTATATATGTTGTAATTTTGTGGCATATTCTTGTACTTTTAATGTTGATGTGATGTGATATATAGGGGGGGAACAAGGGTTTTTAGGGATTTTGGGATTTATTTTTGATGGGGACTTTTTTTTTGTTTTTTTTTTGTTTTTTGATCTGTTGTATAAAAACAATTTATAATTTTGCCCATGAATTGATATTCTTGTTTAAGATTGAATTTTTTGCAACCCCAGATTATAAAGTTTAGATTTTTATGGTTGTTGAAAGTCAATTTGAAAAGGTGAAGGAAAATGATTGATTTATTGGATATAATTTGGGGGGTGATTTAATATGAAATGAAATTAATTAAAATTAGGTTTTGGGTATTCAGCTGCTTGATTTTGATGAAAATTGGGTGGGTGTTGGATTTGGTGTGATATATCATTGGAAAGATGTTTATTTGCTTGTTAATTTCGCGGTCGGGTTCGGTATTATGTGAAGATTGAGGTTGTGTGATTCTGTGTTATGTTAATTGAGTTAGGTGTATGTTAGAGTTTTTTTTTTCTGCTCTTAGTAATCTGGCTGAATTGTGTTTTGATGAGCTTTTGTACATTGTTGAACATGTCACATCTTGTCTGTTAAGTGTTGATTACTAGAAACTTTGGTAGTTTGGTTTGTGTCTGCACATGGGGGTAATTTAGGCGCCAGTGTCGGAACGGTGTATGTTTCTCTCTGTTTTAAACAATTAGGAGGCAGGGCTGTTGCTCGCAGTCTCAATTCTTTGTTTAAGAACTGTTATGGCAGTTGACACCAGACCGTAGTTGTAGGACTTGGGTTCGGATTTGTGATGAATTTCAGTTAACAGAACTTAATTTACACGGCATTTTCTAAAGTCATGCTGAATAAGTTGAACCATGAAAATACCGTTTGGGGCTGGAAAATAGGAGATCTTAGATCAATGTATACAAGCCCTTTTCTGTAATTTAGGATTGTCACTAGTGCCTAGTCCTTCGTGAGAGCTATGTGTTTCGTTCTATGTGGATACGGAACCTAGTCCACAGTCACAGGATAGCCTACACACATGAGCTGGTGTCTAGTCTTGGGATTCACTCGGTGAAGTTGAGATTTATAGGCCAACTGAGAACCTCTAGGCTGGACTCGGGGGGTGGAGCTCTAACTCATGAACTTCCAGTTGATGCTTAAGACTTCAGAGTTCGGATAGAGTTATTAAGATTGGTTTGAAGCCAAACCTTTGATGGAAGCCTCTAATAAGTGATCATCATTTGAAAAGGTGATTGTTATTGATACACACCATAGCTTGAATATCAAATGTGGTATTTTTTGGGGTTTCATCTACCATATGATGACATCCTTTGTTACTCCGAATCACAACTGTTGATGTGAATTGGTTACAGCGCTGTAAGGTATTGGTACACTTGAGTGAGTAGGAAGCTGCATTAGCATTTAAAAAATAATTTGTGGTTTGTACAACCTTTGGCTCATAACTTCAGCCAGACCCTTGTTTGTTTGATCCCGTCACTGTATGATGGTTTAGGATGTTGTCTATTTTGAAATACATCTTGAGGTTGAATCGTACACATATCAGAATAGACCAATAGAAAATAGCTGATCCAAAGTTCTGAAAAGTTTTTTTTTTCCCCCTCTGTGCCTCAGTCGTCTGAGAAACAGAATACTCATGTTCTTGCATATTCTTATGAAGACTCGATCATTGTGTCACAACTCACAAGATGACATGATCTTGCTGTGCGGTTCAGTTGTTACTTGCTAGTGTTATAGAGCAATTCACAGTTTATATAGTGTTCTTATAGTTTTTATCCTATAATTTCCTCACAATTCTATAAAGATTACCTTTAAGCTGTTGACAAGTAAGTGTGTTTCCATCTTATGTAGAGCGAAATATGTCGACCATGAAGCTCCCTACCCAGTGCACACTCTTGAGCGTTCCCAAGACTACGGTCATGAGCCCTATGTTTAAGTGCCCAGTATCAGTGGGATCTGTTAAGCGTGTGTCCCAGTCCTTTGGCTTGAAAACTTCATCCTGCTACAGAACCACAGCTATGGCAGCATACAAGATCAAGTTGATCGATCCTGAGGGGAAGGAACAGGAGTTTGAAGCTCCAGAGGACACTTACATTCTTGATGCTGCGGAGGAAGCCGGGATTGAGCTGCCCTACTCATGCAGGGCAGGTGCATGTTCCACCTGTGCTGGGAAGATTCACGAAGGCGAGGTTGATCAATCAGACGGATCATTCCTTGATGATAATCAAATGAATGACAAGTACTTGCTCACTTGTGTGTCTTACCCTCGATCCGACTGTGTGATCCATACCCACAAGGAGGGTGATCTTTACTGAGCCCTCCATCTGGTAAAAGTACCGGAAGTTTAGAGACATGGGATATTTGTGTTAGACTTAAATTAAGTTGCTGAATGTTGGTGATTGTTAGGTGTCATGAAACTTAGTCTTGTGTCATGTAATAAATTTTGCATTTTGTTTACTTCAAATCTTCGGGTTTCTACCTTTATATTATCGCTTTCAGATTCGATTCATTTGCATTATGCAACATTGGAAAGATCTCTGAGTTTTGACAAACTCCAGCTTGGCTGAGTCTTGAGATAATCGATTGATCTCGGTCTCGATTCTGAGGGCCTGGACTCTGGAGTACCTCATGAAGAACTGCTGTGTTCCATCTCACAATAAAGATTTGCACCCATTTCAAATGTTATCTTCTTTTGAAAATGAAAGTGGAATAGTTCTGAATTTACACCATTACTTGTCAAAACGACTCGTACCCATATGAAATGATCAAAATGCATAATACGGTGCCTAAAATCATCAAAATGCATTATACGTGTGGTTAAACAAAACCTGCTCCAATATCCTATTAACCTAGGGTATCTCTGATGAAGTTTAAGTTTCTAGTCGGCCTAGTTTGGGACTCATCCCTCCTCACCGTCTCGGGGTCGTGTTGTGTTCGAATACTCATTGATATCTATATATTTCTATAAAACTGTGTCATTAAGCTGATGTGGCACGAGCTTGATAAACAATCGACATGTCAGCAACCATTTAACACGTCAGTATGCTCATTGGTAGATCAACCAAAAATGTGTCTATCAGGATTTGAACCATTGATCTCTCGCTTACTTATTCATCACATTACCAGTGTGCTAACCATTACTTCATGCATATTTTTACAACTCATACTATAAAAAGGAAAGAACCAGTACAAATGAAATGCGGAAAGAATATATAATTCGTCAATTGACCATGGATTTTGCTATCAATTAATACTACGTTCTACATTTGCCATGGAAAAAATATCCTCGAAGAAAGATTTTGCCTAAAAAAAGTGCCATAATTAAATAAAAAAGCATATTCCGTTGTGACAAAAGGAATCAAATATTTTAGGTTTAAATAAAATGGAAAACAAATAATGTGAACATGATTTCATATATACAATTGGGGTAAAAAAAAAATATACTATACGCAACAATTTAGGAAAAATGGTTTATTTCAGCCCTAAAAAATGCAAATTTCTATGAAATAAATCAATTTGTCTATATAATATAAAACAAGTCAATAAGTAAATTACAGTAAATTGAACACTGGAAATTTCCGAAAATAATACACAAAAACGTAATTACTTAAAAAGAATGGCAATAAATCTTTTAATATAATATCATAATCATCTATATGCTGCACATAAAATAGAAAACTCCGTAATATACCGAAAACATAATTCTCCGCCATTATTCAATGATAGCATTCCTATAATATTGCATTGGATAGGACGATTCTTAAATTTTTTTTTATCATAATCATCATATACGATTCTAATATTATTTTCGTTATTTCTTTTGCACAAGACGTGACGATGATTTGCTCTTGCAGTGGTTAATCAAAGCATTTTAAAAAAGAGGAGTTTGTGCCATCTCGAATCTTGGTCTCATGCATCAAGTCTTAAATTTGGTGGGTTTTCGATCTCACACATACTTATAGTACATTTTTATTTTCATTTAATTAGAAACTGCTCCTGTCAATCAAGTACAAATAGCATTAGTTGTTGAATGTTTTTATATACATCGTTTGATAAATAGTGAAACATGTAAAAAGAATAGACATGCAATTTCAAGCAAGGTCTTAATTATTGGCGAAGAGTTACTCGTTCTATACGTAACAAGGTACATGGCTTTCTATTTGTAAGAGTATGTAGTGCTTAATTTGTTTAGTTATTGATCTTCAACATGGGTACGTATGTGCTTGATTTGTTTTAGGTTTGCACTGTATTGAATCAAAAGACGAGACAACAAGTATGCATAATGGGCTATTGACATTAATTAGTCAAGTATATGTTATCTTTTTTTAATGAGGGTGACCATTACTCCGTATTTTTTAGTTTTTCATAT
>JBBYHQ010290963.1:0-21703 GCA_038382645.1 Spergularia azorica
CATCCTGACTTGAGCGTCGGAGGGGCGTCGCCTGGCAAAAGCCGGGCGCCCCCCTTGACCGTTTGTTTGTGCGCGCAAGAAACCAAGGTTGATCCCGATCTATCCCAAATCGAACTCACCCCAACAACTCCTAAATTCCGGTACCAAATATCAACAAATAAAAATCAATTATTACAGCAAAGCTAATGACAATCATAAGTTCCTACTACCTAGCGTAACTGTGAAGCTCAGAGTTAGCAAGAAGAGTGTCGGAAATGGCGGCGGCGATGTTGTCAGCAGCTCAATTAAACCCCAATCCCAACCACATTAGCAACTGTTTCCTGAAAACCCAGGTGTTCCCGCCAAAAATTAATCTCAGCAGCAGAAATACCAGTAGGAAAATTTCAGCAGTTGGTGCTGTGTGTGACACGCATCGTTTTGATGTGGTGTTGGTCGGAGCTGGGATCATTGGGTTGAGCATTGCACGGGAACTTCTCCTCCGGTCTAATCTCTCCGTAGCCGTCGTCGACGCCAAACTTCCGTGCTCCGGTGCTACTGGTGCTGGTATGATTTTCTGCTCTCTTTTTTTTTCTTTTATGAAGGAAAAATATTGCCCCCATTACACCCTTGTGGTGGGACCCTTCCCCGGACCGTAAATGTGCACCGAGCTGCCCTTATGAAGGAATAATATTCTACCTTTATTTTTGCAAAGTTTATGATATGATGTAATAAAAAGTTCATTTGCACGTCTTTGCCAATTTTTGGTGTTAATTTTCTTTTGTTTTGTTAGTTTTTTTTTTTTTACCGAATGAAATTGCGTGAACTTTTTTTGTTTTGGCATTAAAAAAAAGAAGCCACTCTAAGTTGATCCTCGAGAATAAGACCAACTTAATTGAAACATAGAGAGACTTCGCATTGATGACCCAAAAATGCAAAATTGCTTCTAGAATTGCATCGAATTGAGTGCTATTTCACAATATAAGAAGCACGGAACAGATTTATGAGTCATATCATCTGTAAATTGTTTGATTTATTAGTAAGCATTCACGTTAGTAATTGATACTCCATGCTAGAATTTTATGGATATTGAGGGTTTGAACTAATGTACTTAGATTAAGATGCTAAAAAGTACTGAACCCGAGATACTGATTTCCGGATGAGCTGATTGATATGGTAATCTAGGACAGGGTTACTTATGGATGGCACACAAAACACCTGGTACTGCTGTATGGGATCTTGCACTGAGAAGCCAAAACTTGTGGCAGTCGTTGGCCGATGCCGTGCAGGAACAAGGGAATGATCCATTGGAAGCTTTGGGTTGGAAGAAAACAGGTATGAAAATGTACGCCTTTTTTATAAAGTTGGACCCTGGTCCAGTGAACATTGCAGTTAAATGGGGTTGCATTTTCAAAAATTACGTAATTTCTCTTCGACATTGCAATTGCAAATGAGTTGTCAAATAAAGGAGCAGGAACGTGTGAGAGAACTTCAGCAGTTCAGCCTACTGAATATGCCACCTAGTTTGAACTCTTTGAAGTGGCCCTTCTTTTGTATGGTTTAGCTTAAAAAATGTTGATGTTGTCAGACTGGATTCTAGTGGCCTTTTTCCTTTGCACCCTAATGCCTTATCAGCTCCATCAGGAACAGCTCAGATACGTTGCTTTCTCATAAAACAGCTGCATTAGGATGTTTGTCTTTCATATGCCTTGATGGGCTTGACCAACTACTAGTATGTCTGTTCTTGACCTCATAACAGGCTTAGACTTGCCATCACTCGTTAGTGTTTTCATCATTGTCCTTATTTAAGGAGTATTCTTAACACCTGTATGGATTTGGCCAAATTGCTGTATGACTTGTCCCTTTGAAATGTCTTATATGGCGAGGATATTTGAGCCTCTTGTTTGATAGAACCTGTAAGTACTAGAAAGAGTTGCTAAGCAATCTGTTGAATAGTTAATAGCTTTGACATAAAATGCTGAATCATTAGACACTTTGTTGTGGGGTATGTGTATTGCTTGAGAGTTCGGAATGAGTGGCAGGTCTACTGAAACTTCAGGTCTCTCTTTCTGTAGGTAGCTTGTTGGTTGGTAGAACAGACGCAGAGCTGGATCAGTTAAAGAGACGAGTCCAGCAGTTATCTGCAGCTGGGATAAGGGCAGATTACTTATCTAGCGTTGATTTAGCAACTAAGGAACCAAAACTTGAAGTTGGCCAGCAAAGTGGGGCTGCCTTTCTGCCTGATGATTGCCAGTTAGATGCTTACCGCACAGTTGCTTTTATAGAGAAGGTTTGTGCGGTTATATATTTTATGATTCTGAAGAGTATCTCTTGTTCTTTCCTGCTTCTTTTATATAGCCATGACCCCTGAACAACTTCCCTTTGCTTGCAGGGTAATCAGCTCTTTGAATCACAAGGCAGATATGCAAAATTCTATCATGATCCAGCTGTCTGTTTCTTAAGGTTTTTCCCTTCCTAAATTAGGCATAGAATATGTATTCTGTGAAACTCATATGCATAAAATGACCATCTTTTCGATCTTCATTCAGATCAGAAGGAAACAGAAACATTGAAGGAGTCAAAACTGAAAAGAACACATTGTATGGTGAGAAAGCTACGATAATTGCTGCAGGTTGTTGGACTGGATCTTTAATGGACAAGCTACTTAGGGACTCAGATATTATGGTACATGTCCCTGTTCAGCCTAGAAAGGTGGGAATCATTCAAGAATGAGAAGAGCGAATAGCTTAATTGTAATTTTGAGTCCGTAAAAGAGTCAGACATGGTTACTGGTTTAATAATCTGATAACCTTTATGTTCTCATATTTGATCTTAGGGGTATTTGCTTGTGTTGGAGAATTTCAATCCCCTTGGGCTCTCTCATGGTCTTATGGAAGTTGGTTATGTGGATCGTCAAAGCTTCATCATATCTTCATCAGGGGACATTGCTGATGAATCGTTGTCTATTTCAATGGTAGCATCAACTGATGCATCTGGAAATCTTCTTATTGGTATGGTCTAGTGTATTTTAATTCATTTTTTTTACTGTCTGATATCAACTGATTCTCTCTCATTCACTCATCATGTCTTCTACTCTCATCTCCTCTTCATGTCATTCCCTGTGATTTCAGGGAGCAGCCGGCAATTTGCTGGATTTAACACTGAGTTGAATAGATCTGTTGTTGAATCCATATGGGAACGTTCTCAAGAATACTTTCCAGTTCTAAAAAAGTTCTCCCTCAATAATCTGAGTGAACAATTGAATGTCAGAATTGGATTGCGTCCTTTCAGTGAGTATCCTTGCAGAAAAATGAACTAGTGGCATAATGTTCACCATAAGAAATTTTGATTTAGTGATAAATGTTAACTTTTTCTGAAATTGGTATTCTGATATGTGTTCAGTGCCTGATGGCAAGCCAGTTATTGGACCTGTTCCTGGAATACCGAATCTTTTCCTTGCAACTGGCCATGAAGGAGGAGGCCTTAGCATGGTACACTTTTCATTCGATTTTCGGTTTTAAGTACTAATAATACCCAAGAAATATACTGAATGGAACTTCCTATCAACAGGCTCTAGGAACAGCTGAAATGATCACGAACATGGTCTTGGATACCCCTTTAGAGGTTGATTGCATTCCATTTGCTGTGCAAGGTCGATGCTGCTGACCGGCTTTCTCCCCTTCACAACACAAACAGAATTCTGACTGTTGTCATTAGATTCTCCGCATCCAAGAATAGATGCCATGGCTGAATATTGGTAAAACTGTTTTCCAATGGGTCTATGGCAGTATTTTATCCAGCGCATCGTCCAGAAAAGTGAAGACTTGGCGAACCAGTAGTTGGATACAACGGAAGCACCTGCATAATCAGTAAATTTTCTTAAGAGACCGAGTTCCCATGAGTATATTGCTATATTACTATGTATTCGTTAGAAGACAAATGGTCCCTAATTTTTCTCATCGTTTGCTGAAAATGTAAATAGAGAGGATAGCTCTTGTGAAAAGAAGGTTTCAGCATATTATCTATGCTCATCTGCCAATGTCAGAACAAACATTTAGAAATAGAATAAACAATGACCTGTTGGTTGGTGGTGTCAACTGTCAAGCCTTTAGATAAACTATTTAACTGCAGCATCTCTAATGGCATCTAATCTTTCTCTATGACTGTTGACTTTCCAGTGATCTAACTTTAGTACTTTGCTAGTCTTATTATAAATTATTTGGACAGAATCCTACAGAAAGCATGCTTGAAACTGCCCATTCAGTCTCAGATAACCAGCGAAGAAGGAGAAGCTTCAAATGGCTCAATCAGCAAGTACCGATCAAGATGCTGGAGCTTTACAATGTCATACATTCGACGTGGTGGTCATTGGAGCGGGGATAATTGGATTAAGCATAGCTAGGCACTTTCTACTTCATTCTAATCTCTCGGTTGCAGTTGTTGATGCTTCTGCTCCTCTATGTTCTGGTGAAACTGGATGTGCAACCGGTGCTGGTAAATACTGACACTATTATGCTGTATTTCTTCTTAAGTGATCAGTTTGTGGAATTATGAAATTCATGTAACTACAAAATACAGGGCAGGGTTACATATGGATGTCACACAGGGCCCCAGGTACAGCTGCCTGGGATCTAGCAATGAGAAGTAGACAGTTGTGGCAGATGCTCATAGATGATTTACAAGCTGAAGGCATTGATCCGTTGAGTGCTCTGGGCTGGAAGAAGTCAGGTAATGGAGATTTATAGTATTGAATACTAATTTATCAGTTCTACCAATCACAATTGGACATTTGGACCTGAGACCCTCTGACAGCATTTCTCTTAAGGAATGTATATCTGAACATAAACTAGATGTCAATTGGTTAAACTAAACTCAACTGGTTTAGCTGACTGCGGTAGTTATTGGGTATATGTGATTTGTACAACATTCTCCCCTGCTATGGATGACTCCTGCATGATCCCTGGTGGTACTTTCTTGGTGCTGGCTGCTCTCTGTAACATGAAGTTGTCTTTTGCTGAAAGTCTGAAGTGGAGAGAAACATAAAACGCAGTACTTAAAGCTGTATATTTCATCAGCCCTGAAAATGACTAAACGGTTTTGTGGCATGGACTGTCGTAGACTGGCCAGTTCACATTTGAGGCATAAATTATTGTGAATTGAAAGGTGCCCTGAATTTCATCTACATAATGTTTAATGACAACATTATCTTAAGACTAATATGACTGGTATTTCTCTTTTAACAGGAAGCTTGTTAGCCGGTAGGACAAAAGAGGACTCCTATCAGTTGAAGAAGAAAGTTCAGGAATTACATGCAGCTGGACTGAAGGCAGAATTCTTGTCTAGTACCGATTTACTGATTGAGGAACCTGAACTTGAAGTTGGTCCTGAAGGTTCCGCTGCCTTTCTGCCTGATGATGGCCAGATAGATGTCCACAATACAGTTACCTTTCTTGAGAAGGTGCAGTTTCTCACCTTCAAATATTTGTTCATGTTCCTAAATTTGAGAAGGTTCCTCATAATGGGCTTGGCTTGTAGGACATTGTGATTACCTAATTGTTCGCCTGCTCTGTTTCATATATAAATTGTCATCAGGGCAATCAGCTCTTCAAACCACAGAACCGATATATGGACTTCTACAATGATCCAGCAGTATGTCTGTTAAGGTGACTTTCAAAATCCTGAACTGTGTTCGTTTCACCTTTATACACAGATCTACATTACTTTCTGGATCCTGCAGATCGGCTGCAGATAAGAAGGTTGAAGCTGTTCAAACTAAATATAGCGTGGTATATGCAAAGAACTCCATCGTAGTGGCAGCAGGTTGTTGGACTGGATCGCTAATGTCCAAACTTACCAGCAAATTTGATTGTCTGGTAAATTTCCCAGTACAGCCAAGGAAGGTAATGCTTACAGTGTCTCCACTTGCCAGTACTTCTACAAGCATATGGTGTGGCCATTAATTCTTAAGAATCGATTCTACAATTTTCTTCTAATAATGAGGGGAGAGCGCTATATGCATAGGAAGGGGCATCTTCTGAACTGTTTGCCAGTCAAAGTAGCAACTGATCTGTCATATGCCAGGGTTTTCTGCTCACCTTGACGAACTTCCATTCTGTCAAGCTCAATCACGGGGTTATGGAAGCTGGCTATGCTAATTATCAGAAGACATCAGCGGAAACTAGTTTACCTGTATCAGACAAGACTGATCTTGATCAATCCGTGTCTGTTTCAATGACAGCCACATTAGATGCAATGGGAAATCTTCTTGTGGGTAAAAACCTGTTCTTTTAGTTGGATTTTCATTGCCTATGCAACACTGCCATATATGCTTTTGAAGTTGATCTTCTTTACAAGTTCTGCTGAAAAGCTGTTGTCTACCTTGATTTGTATAGTTATATTTGGCTTGGATTCTGATATGACGTTTCTGTTTAGGGAGTAG
Source organism: Spergularia azorica (assembly GCA_038382645.1). Lineage (NCBI taxonomy): Eukaryota > Viridiplantae > Streptophyta > Magnoliopsida > Caryophyllales > Caryophyllaceae > Spergularia > Spergularia azorica. The sequence continues at coordinate 6,416 of JBBYHQ010290963.1, forward strand.
TAGGCAGTTTGCTGGATTTAACACAGATGTGGATATGGACATTATTGGTCAGATATGGGAGCGCACTCGAGAGTTCCTCCCTGCTTTGAGGAATTTCCCTATCGAAAATCTAGTTCAATGGAGCAAAGTGAAAATTGGACTGCGCTCTTACAGTAAGTTCCTGATCCTTTAATCCATGCTCTAAACTGAAAAAGTATGACATAAATTCATAAACAGTCCTTGACCCTTTGCTATGTTATTATGCATCAAGTGCCCGATGGGAAGCCAGTCATCGGACCTATTCCCTCCATGCCTAACGTATTTCTTGCTGCTGGACATGAAGGCGCAGGACTTACCATGGTAACATACAGTACATTCTACCAATACTCAATTGCAAAAATTTATCTTGCGGGAGCTAATTTAGAGTTTATGATATGTTCAGTCTCTCGGGACAGCTGAGTTGATTGCAGACATGGTGTTGGGCAACCCTTTGAAAATCGATCCTGCACCTTTCTCTGCAGAAGGTAGATGCTGATGATTCAGTTTGATACACCTTCATTCTGCCAAAATGAGGTATTCCCTGGGATTTCAAGGTCCCTTATTTGGAGAGAAGACGGTTTGGCCACATTGCTGTGAAATCTGATTGTTTCAATGATGAAGTAAACCTAACTACTAGTTATCAGTGAGTTGTACTCCAATATAAACCATTATACATTTATACTGTGATAATGTTCGCCTCTGGTTGCAATAAAACATATTTTGAGGATATGATCTGAATGCAATATCCTCATTCCATACGTCTGTAATTCGCACAATGTAGCAATGATACTTCAATAAGAAGTTTTTATTAAGCCAGATACACATATTTTTTGAGTTGATTTGCTTACAAAAAAATAGCAGAGATCATCAGTCGAAGCATCAAACTTCCACTGAACCAACAAAAGTTTCCGCTTCAGATTAAAGAACAGACAGCATGAAAAAACTCAGCTGAAACACAACAGATTCAAGAAACTTTATAATCTTCATTCAGTTTTGCATAACCACATACAAGTAAACTTGCTCTATTCTTTCTGACAACTTTCGATTCAACATTCAAATCCTCAAATTGCAACTAAAAACACGAAAACTTTCTTCCTGTAACAATCTAAAAACAACTCATCAGGCATCAGAATCTCAACTACAATCAGAGCCAGTCGCGGTGCTGCAGCTTCAGGGGCAAATAAACCTTAGACAGGTACTGAAACGGCATCACAGTATCAACAACAAATCAGAGAAATAAACCTTAGACAGGTACTGAAACGGCATCACAGTATCAACAACAAATCAGAGCCAGTCGCGCTGCTGCAACTTCAGAGGCAAATAAACCTCAGACAGGTACTGAAACCCGAAAGAGCTAAGCGCCTGAATTTCGGCCTTCTGCTTACTCTTAACCATCAACTCCAACTCCTGAACCCAACCTGGATTCTTCTTAACAAAATCCTCCTCCAACAAATCCTTGCCAGTCTTAATATCCTGCTCAGTCATCGGCAACCTACATTGCTCCGGAATCTTATACTTATCCAAATCACTAGGCCTAATCCCAAGCCACTTAATATCAGGAGTCGTCAAATTCGCGCTATCATACGACATATTCTTCGATCCACACCCGTAAACAGACAATATCTTCAAACCGTAAGGATCACTATCAACCAACGCCAACACAGGTAGTTTCAGCTCCAATTTCAGCAACATCCGGCTGCCCTTTCGCGGTAATGATAATACACGGAAATCGATTATAAAACCGGTCCTCGGCCAGCCGCATAAACGCCGCGTCCTTCTCCACCAACAGTATAAACAATGCATCGCTGCTAACATCACCAACTCGATCAATATTCGGCGGAATTGCTTTCCCGCCAACTCCCATCTTCGTACAATCGATCATATCTCCATTGTCGCTGAACACGAGGCGGCCGACAACGACGCCTTTTTCGGACGCGATGACGTTGAGGCTGGAGCGCGTGCAGCCGAGAATACACGAGACGTCGTCTAAAACGGCGTCGCTTTGGGATTGGTCTTGGAAGAGCTTGACGTCGGTGTAGAAGAGGTCACGCTTGGTGACGTGGATACTTTTGCAGCAGAGCTGGTGGATGAGAGACATAATGCGGGTGGTGATAGTGGCTTTGCGGACGGAGGATTTGTCCTTGAGAACGATGCGGTCGAGCTCAGGGATGTAGAGGTGGTTGGTGGAGGAGCGGGAAGGTACCGTGAAGGAGAAGCCTTTTCCAGCGAGGATTGATTTAGTTAGGGAAAAAATTAGGGTTTCGATTTTGGATTGGACGGAGGAGAGAGAAAGGTCGGTGACTTCACGGCAGGTGGCGGCGAGTGAGGCGGATACTTCGGCGAGGGAGAGTGGTTTGCCGGAGGAGGTGGAGGATTGGCAGGCGTCGGCGAGTTGTTTTAAGGAGGTTAGGATATCCGGGTCGGGTTTTACGCGTTTTTGGAATGGGATTGATTTCGGGGAGAGGTGTGCGGATTTTTTTGTGGTGGTATTGGTGGTGGTGGTAGTGAATTCTTCGTCGGAATCGGAAGAGTCGTGGTGGTTGACGCGGCGGCGTCTTCTCTTGTTGTCCGCCATTTATTAAACCTTTGGGAGGGAAATGGAGTTCTGGATTTTGACTACTGACTGTCTGGTGGTGGTGGTGTATGGGCGTATGTACCAGTCTTCACTAGTCATCCACGAGTCACGACTCGACTCGTAACTTAATGACCCCACTTGACAACATCGGAAAGTGGGACCTTAAATCATATTGTCTAGTTACTTTTAGAACGTCACACTCTTTCAAACTCCCCACACTTCACGGGGGTTTCTTATTCGTAAAGTGTGGTAAGCTCTTTTAATCAACACTCATTGGTTTTATTTCTTTACCACGAAGGAAATTGAGAGACTACTTACTTTCACTCCGTCTCGCCACATTGAGGAATTTTCAAAAGTTGGTAAGTTGTAGAAATTATTGTTACGTTATACATAAATTATTCAAAAAGACCGTAAAATACTCGATGTTGCCCACGGACTCATAATAGATAAAGATAATCTCAATATTAACACTTTTAATTGAGAATGGGATTTTAATTGGATGCCATTATTCATTTCACACACAAATTTAGTGGATTTACAAAAAAAAGTACGGAGTAGGTGGTGTGGTATGGCCATAGGGATTAAGGAGTACTTCTGTACTTGAGTCTTGTTGCTCACACTTTTAATTTGTTCCGCACCCACTCACACTCCCCGAGTCTCTAACCATGGCAGTCGCATCGCTACACCGTCTCTCAACCATAATCACCCGCACAACCTGCCGCACACCATCCCTCTCCCACCTCCTCACCCGCACCACCACCACAACCACCGCACCCCCAACCATCTCTACCGGCGGCTCAAAGAAAGTCTCCGACCGGATCGTCAACTTTTCCGCCGTCGATTTCGACGGAAACAAGCGCGCCGTGATCGGACTCTCCGGCCAAACCCTCCTCAAAGCTCTGGCCAACCACGGCCTCATAGATCCGGCGTCGCACCGTCTGGAGGACATCGAAGCCTGCTCCGCCGAGTGCGAGGTCCACATCGCCCAAGAATGGCTGGAGAAGCTTCCCGCCGCCTCGTACGACGAGCAGTATGTTCTCACGCGCAACCAGCGCAATCGCGTACTCAACAAGCATGCTAGGTTGGGATGCCAGGTGGTGCTCTCTCATGACCTCCAAGGTATGGTCGTCGCTCTTCCCGAGCCTAAGGCATGGGATACTCCCTAATTTTCCCCCAAATTTTTGTTTTCTAGGGTTTGCAATTCGGCAATTGTAAGGTCTATTTTGCTGTTTAATTGATCGTAATAATGATGCTGAAACGTTTGCTGTACGCTTTGATGATGATGATGATGATGATTGTTGTTGTTGTTATTGATGTAATAGTCGCAATTTCGGGATATCGATTGCTATTTGTTGCACATTTGGTAATTCGTGATGTATTACATTGCCTTGGATTATGAGCTTGTTTGTGTATTTGGTTTGAATAACCGAAATTATCATTTTGGATTTTGTGTTATTTTTCGAATTTTCAGTAGCATGACTCTTTTCTTTGATTGCTGCAATTGTTATAGCTTGTTTTGTGGTGTTGTGGCTGACAATGTGGCGAGTGTTGCGTGTTTCCTGAATGTTAGTAGCTGAATTCTGAAATGGGTTACGATTATCGGACTGAGAGAGATGTAGACTGTTTTGCTATAGCCGATACTCATTGTCCTCTATTATAGTGTATCGATGTGGAACATCGGGATTGTGAAGGTTTGTGTTGTCGCTAACAATGTTACAACTTCTACAAGCTTTGTAAAAAGCTGATTGTTAAATTTTCAAATTTGGTTGGATTTTAATCTCTTAAAGTTTAAGATAGGATGACCCTGTTCCCGTTATAGTGTGGAAAATTAAGAATTTCTTCATTGCCTTTTCATTTGAGGTACAAAATAGATGTGTGATAGTGTGGCAAATTGTAGAATCTTTGCTTGTAGAGATGGTGACGGTAGATTGAGCTTGGACATATGTTGAGTGGAGATTAGCTCCACCAAACAGAGGGTAGAAGTGAGGTGGGATTAAAGATTGTCTGTCTCTCGAAGTCAGGGTAATTGTCTTATGTAAGTAAGAAATCAGGAATCAGAGTTGTAATTAGTGTTATCTCTGGATAAAAACAATTAGAATGATTTCCTTAGTAGGTCTTAGAAGCGTAGGCTGTGTAGATTGAGGCCATTTCACTTCTTCTTCTTATCGATGGTGTGGAGTAATACTTTTCTAAGAGACGAGAGAGCTCATTAAATGAAATGTCTTCATTATTTTGAATGAACTTCTCTTGGGTGATTCTAAAAGGCTAGGGGAAATTTGGTACTTACATTTTACATTTTACAAGAAGGCAGAAAATAAAATGTTTTCGTTCTCAAGATGGAGAAGATAGTAAGTTCTTGTGCCATCTTTGTGGTTCTTAATGTTGGTGATGCGTGTGTCATTGGTTAATTGTTGTCATGGGGTCTAGATTTGGTTCGAATATGTTATTTTCGAAGAAAAGTTAAAGAGTATCTCTTCGCATACCTAAGGAGCTAAGTGTTTGAGCGTCCAGTGCTTTAGTCAAATATGGAATTCTTGTTGTTGAAATGAGAGAAGGGAGTCCAGTAAAAAAAGTTATTGCTCAACTGTGAGGCATGTAAAACGATTTTGGGCTTTAAATAGCATTGAATGAATTCTTTTGATGCTTGCCAGACGAGGATCGATAAGGGACTTTTACAGGGAGGATGGGCTGACATAAAATGTTAACTCAACTTCAGGATAATAATGGGCTAGTTGGTTATTGACTCAATGTGCTAGAACGGTCTAGAACAGACAAGTGATCAAACATCAGCAGTGTGGCTGTGTTTCTTTATAGCTACGAGATGTGTTGTCAAGGCTTCTCAGGATGAGGTTGGAGTTTGATCAAGGTATGTTTGCAGAGATGTTAAGAGTGGTTCATCATATGCAGAAGGAGCTAAAGGAATCTTTGGTTAAAGTTTTTCTGTGTATAATCAGCTTGAGACAATTAGTCGAAACCTCTCTTGATGAGATGTTAAGAAGAATGTGTTGTTAGTCACCAATGGACGGTGGTGAGACATTGAAGAGGATGTGGTTGTTTATTTTATTTTATTTTTTATTTTTATTTCAAGATCATTGGGGTAAGTTAGTACTTCAGGATGGATTTAGAAATCTGGGATCCGGTTGTTGATTAATTATTCTCTTACTAAAGAAAGTAAAAGGTCAAGTGAAATAGTAACATTCAAATTGCTAATGATCTTCTGGTTGCTTGATGCATCCCTGGTTCCATGAGTTGGTTGGGGTTCCTAATGTTTTGAGAAAATTTTTTGCGTTTCCATTTTGCCATTTTGAAAGAGACTATTTGTGGCTGGTGGCTCATAGCACTGTGGGATTGAACTTGTACTATCTTTAATTGTCTTAGGTTGTTAGGAATTTGAAATGGTTGGAGCGAAATTATATTGTCGTACCGGTACAATGGTAGACTCAATGTGTAAAAGTAGAGTTAAAAACGATCACGATAGAATCTGATGAGTGTTCAATAACTTGGTTCGATGGTGTACCCGATAGAAAATGAGTGCTCAAAGTTAGAGGAAGGAAATCTATAGACGATAGTGGTATAGGCTTACTTGAGTTACGTGTTGGTGATATTTCCTCTTTTCATCTCTATTAGAAGGGCTTTAATTATGCTTGGTAGTTGGTATTGATCGGACTCTGAGATTGTATAGCTAGGCAAATTGGAAGTTCACGTCTCCATCTTATCTGGTAATGAATGCCTTTGATAGAAAGGAAACAGAACGTTGTCCTACTCTATGTGCTTATGATTTGTGGTGAATGTCCTTAGTTTACACACTGATTTCTAGAGATCTGTTTCTATGGCGAAAGCAATGTGAATTTTCCCTTATTTTTTGTCAATCAAAAAGAACCTTTACCAATTATCTTCTTAGTCTTGAATAGAAGTTTAAACTGGCTATCTATTAGAGTTATCGACCATCAAATCCGTGCTGTGATTTGTCCGTATAGAGTCCAGACAGTTCATCAGGAGTTGTTTGACAGAGGATAGTGTGAACCTGTGAGGCGTCAATGAGTTGATGCTCGTTCTGTCCCTTCCCTCCGTCCTAGTCTTTGATAAGTGTTTGTTTCTTGCTAGTTTTCTCAGTACAGAGAATAGAGATGTATTTGAATGTCACATTATTGCTGCTCATCAATTTGAGAGGATTGATCCTTTCCTATAAGCTTTTGTTTTTTTTTTTCTTTTGGAGTAGATGTTCTAGACCTCTACAGACCCTGAATGTTGGCAGGATCCGCCATGGGTTGTTGTTATTGTCGTAACTTGTAAGATAGCCTAGTCTAGGAGAGGAGAACTGGAGAGGCCTTCATCGGCATTTAGAGCCAACGAAAAGTTACTTGTATGTGTCGGAACTTGGAACTTATCGCGTAACTCCAGAAAAATGCTACATTTCTCCAGTCTTGGATCAAAAGGCTGTACATACTCTCCTGCTTCGTGAGCAATTGAATTCCCTGTAAACCATCATTCTTCACTCACCAGCTAATTGTCGCCAGTAGTAGGTGCTTTATGTGCACCACTCTTCTTCCGTTAATATGCTTTTACTAAATCTGCTCTTATAATCGTTTCGTAGGACTCTTCTATTATCATCATCTAGAGATCCGGTTTCGTTCTCGTGATTCGTGAATAGAAACTAACGTGAAGCAAGTCAAGTAATTCGTTAACATTGCGGGTAGATTGGATTCGTGACAGAGTTTGGTCATTCTAAATGGTAAATTCCACTCCAATACGCATGATTAAACGGTTGGTTCAGCACTTCAGCTCAAATGCAAAAAGAACCCAAATTCCAATCTCAGCCCAAAGTTCTACCCAAAATAATATTAGGACAATAATGCCCCCATCTTGTTTTCTCCGTCAGCCAATACAACGAGGGCAAAACCGACCAAACAAAAAAAAACACACTATAAAATCAACCAAATCAGCCCAACTTTAGGGTTTTCCTCTATCATTAGTTTAAGAATGAGGCAGGGAGAGATGTGGGAGTTCATTAAGGGCCGTTTGCCCCTCTCCTTATGGACCCCCTTTGGGATGGTTCATTTCTGCCGGTGATTTCTCCATCTAACCAAACGGCCCTTAACAGCAGCAGCAAGAACAACAACAAGAGTTAACACTTTTTATCATCATCATCATTATTCATCTTCATGATCACACTTCACTCTTTTATTCTGGGTGAACCAAACAAACCCTTTCCTAAACCCAAAAAAAAAAAAAAAAAAAAAAATTAGAGGCAGTGATGATATGTCTCAATAAAGTAGTCAAATCTCAATCTGGTTATTTTTTGGGTGGTAAAAAATTTTCATTGTGGAGGTGGGTAAATTTTGGTCACATAGGCTTGGCAGTAGATGATGAGAATGAAGGGTAATTTCGGAATTGAGAGAAACATTCTCTCTCCTCAGTTTTTGCCCTTCATTGTCACTCTGTTTGCCGCCATTTGGCCAAATTCTTCCTTCCCTTCCTTTGAATTTATTTTTGCCCCAGCCAGATTCGATGGTTGATGAAATTCAGATCTGAGCCTCCTTAAATACTAAACCTTCCTTCTTTTTTTTTTTTTTTGAGAAAAATCTGTTTTTTTTTTTTTTTTTGGACCAATTTTTTTTTATAATAAATTAATTTCAGCTTAAGTTATCTCAATTTTTTGTGCCTGAGTAGTTGCGCAAATTATACCATGCTTTCGGGAGCACAAAGAGTATGGTGGTCCTTCCTAGGGACAACACTTAAATAGATTTTATATTATTTAAATTGTGGTCCTTACTTCTCTATTGTGAGAAGGACCACCATGATCCTTGTGCTTACGGGAGCATGATATAAGCATTGGTGTAGTTGAGTGATTGTTCTTTTGAACTTTTTATTTGTTTTCATTTTTTTTTCTTGGTAAAGCAATTGTTCCGATTCTCAAACCTTGACAATCTCGTTCGAGGTTCGACTCTACGACATACTTTCTCCGTTCTTTTCATTTAATAACTCGTTAATCGGACAACTCTTTTCATTTTATAACTCGTAAATCGGACAACATGTCGTAAGAGGTGAATTTGTCGTCTGTAAGACAACGTTTGCAACTCGTTTATACGTTTTGCAACTCTCTAACAGGGCATAGTTTCGTACGTTCGCGTACGTGGACAGTAGCTCGTCCGAGGTTCAATTCTAGGTAGAAAATGATTGTTGGATGCAACATTGATAACCTGCTCATTGTAGTGTAGGAAATAGCTTTGATGTATTATGGGCGCACTTGGGAATTGGCGTGTATGAGGTTGGACTCGGAAGTTTACATCGAAATCTACTCATATTAAGACAAATATTAGTTTCGTATTTTATGGACTGCAGACCACCCGTTGTGACACCACTTGAAGAGCAACACATCCTGTCTAATTCAAGCTGAGATTGCCATGGTCAGGTGCCCCGCAACACTGCACCATGTATCGTGTTGTTCACTGTCCTGAACCCTTTTGTGCATATATACGATGTCTAGTAGAGTAGTAGGACTATAGGAGGTGTGGTGGTCTTACTGGTCCATAGTGTTAAAATTGTTACTCTCTTCTTCGATATGACGAGAAATAAGAGAATTTGAAAACTCATGCCAATTGTATGTTACATTGAAAAGATACAAGAACGGTACGGTTTCATCTTAATAACCAATTGACGTTAGTAAGTTCTAGTTACTCATCTCTGTAGCCATATGGTTTTAGAATAGAGCGATACATAATATTGGTTACATATCAACATGTCATTGAGCTGTAACACCTTGTAAGTTCAAAAAACGGACTAAATTGTTGGGGAGGTGGGAGAGTGGTGGGGGCTGGTTATTAATTGGGGATGATTATTAGATTATTGAATGAATGGGGTAGGTTAGTCATTAATTCGATGAGGTTAATAAGAATTAAAGAAATAGAAAAGTAATAAGAAGTTTCTATTTTAGGAATAGAATTGAAGGGGACAAGCCAATAAATAAATAAAGTACGAAGGAAAAAAAATACCCTGAACCACAAACGGGAGCTTGAATTGATTATTGAAATCGTAGAATGAGATTCTTTACGTTTTTTTTAATAGAATGATTATTGAAATCTTTTAGTACTTCCTTCGGTTTTTTTTAGTTCTTTACGTTTCATTTGAATATGTGTAAGGAATTCAAATGAAACTTAAAGAACAAAGAAAACGGAGGTACATAAATTTGACACTCGGGCTCCCACCTTCAACTCGTGTCTGGTTACAAACCTACACTTCCTTGATGGGAACATGTAGATAATACATTGAGTAGGAATGAAGGATGCACAACCAAATTGGCAAATAAAAACATTGAAAAGTACATTTTGAGCTCGATAATATTTAGGTTATCGCCCACAAGGGTGTAGCTCAATGGTTAAAAGAGTGGAATGCTATTCACTTGGTCTCGGGTTCAAACCCCACTAAAGTGGGTCTCATGTTTGAGATTATGCATATTCCGAGCAGAGCGTACCTAAAGTAGCGGCTACAAGTTCCCCGTGTTATTAAAAAAAAAAGTCAAAAATCTTAGGCCATCCAAATTGTCACAACGTAAATACGGAATACAGTACATTGGGGCACACTGTCCATATAGATGGGGCCAGTCCTAAGTATATATGGGCAGATCCAAGATTCCAAGTCCAACCCTCAATAGTTACAAAGCACAGGTGACAAAGTGACTACTCTTTTCTTTCATAAAACCCTAAACCTGAGCCCCCTCTCCCTGTAGTCTGCAGCAGCTTTCACACGAAACTCGAAATTTCTGAATTTTGGGTACTCCCTTTATTTCATTTAAGAGTTTGCGTTGGGTCGGGTTTCTTGAATGAAACGGAGGGAGTAACTTTTTTGGAGTAAGGTAGCTTCTTGAATTGTTCGGATCTGGATAGAAATCAACAATCCGGGCGCTTTTAAACTCTAGAATGGAGCCTCATTTTGAGCCCAATTTGATCTTTTACTACTAGCACAGGAATGTTTTTAATTAGTATTCCTTAGAAACTTATTGAAGAAGTTTGACAAGTTTAATGATGGAGGGAAGATCAACATCAGCTAGTATTGAATTACCAACAACAACAACCTCAAAGCTCAACACTTGTGGGATATGCTTTGAAGAAAAGGCTCGTACTTGCGAGACTCAGTGTTCAGGTCCTCCACACGTCTTTTGCCAAGACTGTATTACGCAACACATCCTGACTAAGATCCAAGACAACAATTCCATGGTCAGGTGCCCTGGTGAAGCGTGCACGGCAACATTTGATCCAGTTTCGTGTCGTTCACTCATCCCGAATGACTCGTTTGTTCAATGGTGTGATCTGTTGGTGTGTAAGTGGATCGTTCAAAAGGGTCATAGACAGGCAGTGTGCCCTTACGAGGGGTGTGCCGAGGTTGTGGTCGATGAGTGTAAGGGAGGCGGGCGACAAGAGTGTCCCAAGTGAGGGCGTTTTGTTTTGGGTGTGGCGGAGTTTGGACAAGTGATCATGATAAGGTGTGTAAATTTGATGACAATGTGTTTCTGAATTTGGCTAAGTCTAAGAATTGGAAAAGATGTCCGGAGTGTAGATACTTTGTTGAACGTAGAGCTGGATGCTCTGTGATCGCTTGTAGGTGTGGTGCTCGGTTTTCGTATAATTCCGGCCGGGAACTTCACTATGACGAAACCCACTTTGGTGTGTTGTTGTTCATCCTAATATTTATAACTATCGGGGTCTTCTCCCTGTTCGTATGGCGTTAAACTTGTCATTCATCTTCTTCAACAAGCCAATTACCTATTAATTAGCAGTTCGTAGCAAAACCACCAGGAGTCACTCATTTCTAGCTAGTGTAGTCGATCGGGTAGTTGCTAATATTCGTGTTTGGTTAGCTTTGTATTTCCTATCGTTGGATTCAGATCGCCGTATGTTTAAAAAAAAATATCCCGAGCAAGTAATGTTTAATGTCAATCCTATTGTGATTTGTGTTGTATGTGTTGTTCAAATTTTACTCTATTACTCAACCATTCCTTGAGTTTGCCTTAGGACGAGAAATCAAAGGCATTGTAGATGTGTTTATAATTCTGAATAATTTGTGTATAAATGTATAATTCTACATACGTCGATTTGAATTAGGATTTGAGTTACGGCATATATATGATTTAAGTTGAAATTAAAGTTGTATTAAGCTTATGTAAAATGATCACAATGGTGCTCCTATATCGACTGTACAAGTTTCTCGTAACTAATTAATTACGAGTACAATGACAATGCATAAGTTGTGTACTCCGTATTTCCTAGTTGTATGTAAACACTGGCTAAAACTCTTGAAAGCAACTCAACACTACTTAAGCCAACAACATGGATAGTCACATGGATGAGAAATCCTCACTTTTATAGAAAATATATGTATGATGATAATAATGCATCAAACAATAATAGATTTCTTGTAAAGCCTTCTGTTTTCATATGTGTTTGATCTTGGGACGTATACGAGATTGAATAGACATAGCCAGATCTTGCTCGAGTAGTCGATCGAGTATGCATTTTTTCGCCATTCGCTTAACTTATATCCGTGATATTGTTTACTAGTAATTGGGTTCGAAGTCTGTGGTCTAATGTTCAAACTAACTTATAACAACCCTATTTTTTTTTTATTTTTTTTTTGAACTCACACTGAATTAGTTAATGCAATAGAGTGTTATATATAGTACTTATGATCGATGAAAATATATTCGCTATTGAATAAAAAATTACGAATACTGAATCAAAAAAATTACACTACTGAATCAAAAGTTATGGAGGTGAGAGAGGGGGGGTTGGTTATTAATTGGGTGGGGGTGATTATTACGAAATGAAAGGGTAGGTTAGTCATTAAGTCTATGAAGTTAATGATAATTATAGAAATAAAAAGTTACTATTTTTATTAAGGTATAAAACCAATTATTGAACCTCGTATCATAGTCTCATCGATCCTGAGGTCTCGAATTCAAATCCTGATAGCCTCATTCGCTCTCAAGTGGACTCTCAAGCACATGGTATGGGTGGCCCTGTGCATTATCTCCACGTTTCAAGCTCAAATGGCATTCGCATGAGGGGACGTGTTAAGGTATAAAACCAATTATTAAATATCAACCATCAGTCTAGACAACCCAATAAGAAAAGTAGAGGAATAACTTGGGAGAGAAGGACTAGATAGATTTGCATACTTTCGCCTTAATTATTATGTTTGACAAACAATCTTAAATTTCATACTCGGATTCCCACCTTCAACTCGTATATTCCACTACACACCTACACCATTTTAAAGGACTTTACGTGACTATATAGACATTGGACAGTAATAGGAAACTATTAGCTAGGGTGAAAGAAACGTATTGAAGAAGTTTAATGATGGAGGAGGGAACATCATCATCAGCTACTATTGAATTACCAACATTAACAAAGCTCAAGACTTGTTGTGGGATTTGCTTTGAAGAGAAAAACGCCGTGGAATTTGGTTTATACAAGAACAGCAAGACAAAGTGTTCGGGTCCTCCTCACGTCTTTTGCCAAGACTGTATTACGCAACATATCGTGTCGAAAATCCAAGCCAACAATTCCGTAGTCAGGTGCCCTGGTGAAGCGTGCAGGACGACATTTGATCCAGTTTCGTGTCGTTCACTCATCCCGGTCGAGTCGTTTGTTCAATGGACTGATCTGTTGGTGGGTACGTGGATTGCGCAAAAGGGTCATAGACAGGCAGTGTGCCCTTACGAAGGGTGTGCCGAGGTTGTGGTCGATGAGTGTAAAGGTGGGGGGAGACAAGAGTGTCCTAAGTGTAAGAGGCCGTTTTGTTTCGGGTGTGGCGGAATTTGGACTAGTAATAATAATCATAAGGAGTGTAAATTTGATGAGAAGGTGTTTCTGAATAAGGCTAAGTCTGAGAATTGGAAACGATGTCCGGTGTGCAGGTACTTTGTTCAACGTAACGGTGGATGCACGGTGATCACTTGTCGGTGCGGTGCTCGGTTTTCGTATAATTCCGGCCAGAGACTACCGTGGTTTTGTTCGGAAGCCGTCATTGGCTTGTTGATGTCCATCATAATAGTTTTAGGTTTGATAGCAGCTGTGGTGGTCTCTCTGGTCTATGCTACTAAGTTTGTGGTTCATCTTCTTCGATAAGCCAATTAATTAGCAATTGTAACTAGCTAGCTAGGGTTTTATAGTATTGGAAGAGTCATTAGTACTCGTGATTGTAAGATATGTGCTTTCAAAATTTGTTGCTCCGGTTTGATAGTACTTGATTTTAATTCGATCCAATTTGATTTGGATTTAAATTCTCTTGATTTGAACGATTTTGATTCGATTTGATGTGATTTTGATTTAATCTAAAGTTGCGTGAACAAGAGAATGAACTACTACATTTAGTTGCAAAGTTTTGATCCGGTCGGTTACACCCTTACCCTCACTCGTCTATTCGTACAATTAACCTTCCGTTCATATCGATTATGGATTTGTGGGTATTGATTGAGGAGGACGTACAAAGAGTCGATTCATCAAAAGTCCAACAAAAATTACATCACAGGTTCGATTAAAAAAAAAAAAAAAAAGCCTTAGCCAACTCAACTTTTTGAACCATAGATTAACCGATTTGTTTCTAAAACCTCGTCCCTTGGTATGAACGGAGTAGTGTCTTCCACAAGCAATGAGCCCACAACTCTTTAAGTCGATGATACAAAGCATTCATGTTTTGGGCTGGGCCGCTGGGTAGTGAAAGCCCAAAACACAACGCAGGTAACAAGTCTTTTCTTTTTCATAATAAAAACCCTAAACCTCAGAATCCCCTTTCTTATATTAATCCTCCCTCAGCAGCTTCTACACAAATCCCCCCTCTTCTCTTCTCTTCCCCCTCCCGTATTCCAATTGTGTATCTTCTTCATGAAGTTTCTCTGATATTAAAGGAAATCACTCAGAATCACACATGGATAAACACACGATTGTGTGGAGGAAAAGTGTTGTCTTTGCTCAATAATGGCCTTGCGGCTATATACAAAACAGAGTCCTTGAAGGACAAGGAACGTATACATAAGTTTCCTAGATTACAGGAGAGAATAGTGGGAACGAATCAATTTACGCGTATACAAATATATTTACCAATAATACAAATATCACATATCCTATTACCCCCCCCCCCAAGTTGGAGCATGTAACGAAGTAGTGCCCAACTTGCTTAACAGCTCCTCAAACGGCCCTTTATTAAGAGCTTTGGTAAGTATATCAGCCAGCTGTTGATCAGTGGAAACATAGCTGGGAGTAATGATACCGTCTTGAATAGCATCACGAACAGAGTGACAATCGATCTCAATATGCTTGGTCCGTTCATGAAACACGGGATTCCGAGCGATATGAAGCGCAGCTTGACTGTCACAGTGTAGCTGAACTGGCTGAGAAACAGGAACACCCAACGTAGCTAAAATGTGTCGTAACCATCGAACCTCTCGGGTAGTATGAGACATAGAACGATATTCGGCCTCTGCAGAAGAATGTGAGACTGTATTCTGCTTCTTGGATTTCCAGGAAATCGGAGAGTGACCAAGAAATACAATATACGCAGTAAGAGACCGACGACTCAGCGGGCAACTAGCCCAATCAGCATCACAATAAGCAACGAGATCCAAAGAAGAATCAGTACGTAAAAGTATGCCCCGACCAGGATCTCCTTTTAAATAACGAACCACCCGAAGAGCGGCT
>JBBYHQ010291065.1:0-21699 GCA_038382645.1 Spergularia azorica
GGGCGTGTTGAAGTATAATACCATTGTGGGTGCTCTAACCATCAGTCTAGACTTTTGGCTCAGTTGGTTATCTAACAGTTTGTTATACCATTGTTTGTTCTCTATGTCATTATTCTCCCTTTTTATTAAGACGATTGGAGTTATGCTATATTTTGACTTCCCTATCTAGTAGATAATTGAAACTACGTCTCATATAGTATAGTATAGTAATGTGCTGC
This sequence comes from Spergularia azorica, assembly GCA_038382645.1. Taxonomy (NCBI): domain Eukaryota; kingdom Viridiplantae; phylum Streptophyta; class Magnoliopsida; order Caryophyllales; family Caryophyllaceae; genus Spergularia; species Spergularia azorica. The sequence goes on from JBBYHQ010291065.1 coordinate 219, forward strand.
ATCATATTAGTGCAAATAATTTGTCGCGCCATGTTTGATGTTTTTGTGTGTATCTTTAATCCTTTTCCGTTCATATGAACTTATTCAAACAAAATACGGAGTACATTTTATTTTGTTAAAATTGATAAGTTGATATTGTCATATTAGAATAATATACACAAAGACATATCTACCTACATAGTTAATCTGAAATTCCAAATAAATTAAATTACTCCTACGCCATGCAACAGTAATAAAGTGTCAACATCGTGACACATTATGTCAAGGGCAAAATTTCCTAGGTTGGAGTTGGAGCTTTATTATTCTCACAAACTTGATCTATTTTCTATCCACACTGCAAACAAAAGGAAAATGGGAACCAAAAAAAAAAAAAATAATAATAAAGAGAGAAGGAATCACGTCAGATTAAAGAGGTAGATTCCTGAATTGTCCATCAATTGTCTATCGTGGCGCGGGTGCACAATTTTCCTTTCTCTCTCTTGTAGGTGGCGTAAAAATGACACACAATTACCCAATAGGAGCTCATCTTATTAGTCAATAAACTCTTGGAGCATAATTAATCACAAAAACTTTTAGAACTCGGATATAACTGCTCACACAATTATTCACAAACAACGAGTTATCAGCACGTCAAATCTTAATACCAATTGGTCAGAACATGTCACCAAAGTACCAAACTGATGTAGCAATTCTGTTGGAGTTTCTAGCATTCAATAACCAGAGTATCAATTTATTTCGACACATTTGATATAATGGTTTGAGATACTAAGATATGTAAACGACTGAATCCAAAAGTTTACGATTACATTCCTTCAGGAAAAAAAAAAGTTCACGATTACACCATTTAAGTATTATAATAATGAAACTAGTGGGGCATCAAATTAGGCTTATTACGCAATCAAAAAAAAAAAAAAAAAAAGCCCACTTAAAATAATTAATTAACATTTTTTAATTTTCTGGAGAACGTGAGCGAAGATCGGATTAACCCATCACGCAACGCAACACCATCTCTCTTATAACATTCCGCTCACCCTCTTCACCTCGCCTTTCTCAACCTTCTCTCTTTCTCTCTCTTCAGTTTTCCGACGCTCTTCCTTCCTTCCTTCAATCAGGTACTAACTTCAATCTCACGCTTCATTTCCGATTCATCTTAGTTAGGGTTTCATTTCTCTCTCTCTCCTTGATTCTTGATTTCTAGGGTTTCCCCCCCTCCCCCAGATCTTACTTGTTATTTAATTTGATTTAATTTTGGTAGCTGATTTGTTAATTGTTGTAAAGTTGTTATCTTTTGATTATTTTGAGGGGTTTTGTTATGTGTGTATTGCAATTTGTTTGTTTATCTTATCTATGTTGCGTTAGTTTGAAGATTGAGGATTTGCTGGTGTAAGTTGATATGATCATGTTCATTTGATTTGAATTTGGAGTGTTTCGATGTTTGCTGTCACTATGCTGAAGTCATTGTGTTGATATTTTGGTTCGAAATGGAGAATTATTAGGTTTAGTCACTTGGTGTAATTGAGCTCAGTGTGTGGGCGAGTTGATGGGGGAAGCCTAGTTTCGATATGGCGAATTGTAGGCATGTTTTTTGTATGGAGATGAGTTGGGTTTTCGGGATTTTCGAGCTTAGTCAATTCGATATGGGATGCAATGTATTGATCATACAATATACAATATGATTATCGTATGATTGAACTAATGAGCTAGTTGTGTTTGTCTTAGACCTGACTGGGTGTTATTTTGAGTCTAATTCTTCTCATTGACTTTACTACTTTGGGGATATTTTGGTTTTGGGGTGATTTTGAGTGAATGTCCAAGATCATGAGAGTTATTTTACGCTGATGTTGTTAGTATGCTGTACATTTTGAAATGTAGCTTGTTGTTGGGTATGTTGTTTGTTTTTGGTTTTCTTCGTCAAGGATCTATGTTCAGGAGGTGTTTTCGACCAATTCTTTCTTTACATTGTGTCATTTTGGAGATCTCTGCCTCTGGATGAGTTGGTTTATTCGTCTTTTCCTCTTTGAAACAGATTATATCGTAAGACTTTTAATGACGTGATGGATAATTTGGGATGATTGATCAGAACCTATTTTATATAAGTATATAACTAGAATTGTGTCTATTGTCACGGGCATAAGTTCTATATGGTATGCAATGGGGTGGTTACTTGTTGTTTAATGTAGGATGTGGTTTATATGCATTATCAAGTTTGCAACCTCTGAGACTAGATATTTTTGGTATGACGCTATGAACTATGTTATTTTCGACCTATGTTAGCAAGTAAAATGTGGCTTGTATGCTTGGGAGAGCATATCACAACCAACAAGGTTTGGGTCAGATCTAAGTAAACCTAAGTGCACAACTGTAGGGGATTAGTTTTGAACGGAAGTCGAAATACCGAATAGCATAGAATTTTGGGTTAAAAGCATAGAATTTTGGGTTAAAGTTCATTCCTATTTATGCATTTCTTGTAGATGTTGGGTTCATCATTTCTACAGCTTTATATATTGATTTATGATGTTTTTGTTACATAAGTTAAAATGGAATATATGTCCTTGCTTTGTTGTTGGTGTAGTTAGTGTAATCGGGAAAGTTAGTTTTGTTAGTTTTTGTTTGGAAGCCATGCATTTACTGATTGGAGAGATGAGAAGATTTGGAGGCGGCCTACTTTGCGCATGTATAATTGTATATGTCTATTGTTTGCTTCTGCCTTTTATCACCTTTTATCTTGAGATCTCGTCTTAAGGTTGTCTGTTAGTTGTACCACTGTAGATGCTGAGTTGTGTGTATATTGGGTAATAGAATTTGGTGATTTTATTGTTGTGATGACTGAGGTCTGTGTTTAATGGTGGGAATAAAAGGTTGATAAAACTGAAGTAGTGAATTGGGAGACTTAAAAAGAAATAGTAATTGGGAAAAAAGATTGATATGAGACTATGTGAGTCTTTTCTGCTTGATTGTCTTTGCCTTATTTGTGAAGATCACTCATAGAAGCCATTGAATTGGTGACTCGGTAGTTTCGCAAAACCCATTTGGGCGTGTATGTGCCGTGCAAAATGCTCTTGTTGATGTTGTAGCTTGTAACTTCATAGTGCTATAACAAAATATGTAGCGGCATACTTGTTCTGGTGAATGCACTTATGAGCTTGATGGAGAAAGTATTCTTTGTATATTTCTGGGTTAGATCTATTGTAGGTTGCAATGAATTTGGCACTTGAGACCTGCTTTCTTGTAGGTTTCCGTGGTTTTTCTCTTTTAGCTTTTGGACTAGTGGTCTAGTGCGCCTGAATTCTGCTAATGTTTGTGAAACAATTGCTAGGCTTTATTCTATAGGTTTTTTTGGATAACAATGTGTGTTGACTCTTAGGGTGAAATTTTACATTATCTGATAGCATTGCCCTCTATATATTTATTTTATTTTATTTATTTATTTATTTTTGTAAAAAAAAACATTATCTTATGTACCATGCCTTCACCAGCCCTCTGATATTGGAGAACTTTAGGGTAGGTTGTCGTTTTAGGGAAAGTGTTACCTGAGATGTTGTCCTTTTGGTTTCTTATACCCATAAGGCCTTAACCCGTTCACTCCCTACTTTAGACCTTCTATTTTCAGAGGAGGATTCATGTTGCTGACCCCAAATCATTTTGGGACTAAGGCTTCATTGTGTTGGTCTCACTATCAGAGATATTTTCTTGGGAGGAGTTGTAACTTCTATTTGGATAAGTTCTCAGATGGTGGCAGTATTATCATTGTAGCTTGGAGCTCGGTTTGCATGTATGAGTTCTTGTAGTTATTGCATTTTCTTTTGAATTCTGACATCCAGCTTCAACGTCTTTGACTTCCCAGTGTGTGCCGATGGTCTGCTGTTGTGGTCATTAAATACATAACTAACAAAAGACGAGCCATGCTTTTGTGTGATGTGCTTGAGTTTTTACGTCTGTTTGATTCGACATATCATTGTCTATATCCTGTGAAGTGTGAACTGGTGTTTTAATCTTCTTGATTTAATTAGTTGAGGAATGTTAGTTGTATTCGTTTTGTCAGTATAATCATCTTCCTTTATATTGCATCCTTTCTTACGTTGTCAGGTTTTATATGGCGAAAGTTAGCAGGGTAAGACGCCTCAAATACAGAGGTCGTTATGACAAAGCAGAACGAGTGCGGATACCATCCTGCTCGCGCAAAATCTTTAAAGATGTCAAGAAGCCTATTAAGTTGTCAGAGAAGAAAGACTGGGAGGATGCTACTTGCTCAGTTTGCATGGAGGCGCCTCACAATGCTGTTCTTCTGCTCTGTTCCTCTTACAATAAAGGCTGTCGTCCATACATGTGTGCCACTAGCTACCGTTTTTCGAATTGTCTTGACCAGTACAAGAAAGCATACACGAAAGCAACCTCAGGAGGACCGGATGAGAAGACAGAACTATGTGAACTTCTCTGCCCCCTCTGTCGTGGGCAGGTGAAAGGTTGGACCCTGGTTGAGCCTGCTCGGAAACATCTCAATAAGAAGAAACGGACATGCATGCAGGAGAAATGCTCGTTTGTTGGCAACTACAAGCAGCTCAAAAGGCACGTCAAAGCAGATCATCCTTGGGCACGACCAAGGGAAGTCGACCCATCACTTGAAGAGAAATGGAAAAGCTTGGAGGATGCGAGGCAAATCGAAGATGTCATAAGCACTTTGCCACCAGGTTCTGTGGTGATGGGGGACTATGTTATAGATCCAAATACTAACCCCTTCTTGAATTTCAGCATGGAGGACTTGTTGGATGATGATATAGAGTTATTTGGTGGAAACAGATTAAGAACTGCCGGTTTCCAGTTCCGTAGGACAACTGGAAGAGATTACGATTCGTATGACTACGATGACGATGATGATGACGAGGACGACGATGACGAAGAGGATGTCAATATTGGATTACATCCTATTCGTCGAAATCATGGAAGAATGTTGTTTATAAACAGGTCACGGCGGAGATGGAGGCGCAACTGACCCTCCTTGTTGATCTGCTTTTTATGGCCCCGTTGATAACCCAGGACAGATTGGGTATCTCGTGCTTCATTCAAACCCGAGGGGCCAGCTCTTTTCCCTAGACCGATGGATGAGGGAGAAGCGCAACTATTTTTTTGTTATTACGACGATGGTAATGTCTTAGACACAGGTTATAAGTTCATTTCTTGTGGCTTGGCCATTTAGGGGTAGACTTTAAAGCTCTTGGTACTCCGGCGCCCTCCTTGTTTGGCGGGGTCTCATTTGAATGGTTGTTTGTGCATAGTGGACATGTCACTCTTAGCCTGTAGGGTAAAAAATGTTCAGGTAAATTCTCTGCTCTTTAACCACACCCAGAATTGGTCTTCTTATTTCTGTGTTCTGGTGTTGGTAAAAATCATTGGAGGAGGTGGCTTTTCTCTTTTGGAAGCCCTAGCCTTGATAATGTCTGAACATGGGCTATTTCAGCTTTTGCTTTTGTATCTATTCCATCAGCACCAGAACTATTATCTTCATTGTAACTGTGTAATTCATCCCATTTCCATTTTCATTCTTCCATGTTGTACATCTGAATCCTGTGCAATTACACTTCCTTACTTTTATCCTACCTGTTTTAGTTGATTATCGAGGAGGTTGTGTAACTAGGAAGCTACTACAACTTTGTGTTTTTTAAGTCACAGGTAAGTTAACACCGGCCAGAAAAACTCAGGAAAATTACAGAGATTCTGTATTCAGATGAACCTGTTGATGAAAACTGATGCATGTACAGAAAAAAGTTACATCTATTTTGCATGTTTCTTATATCAACTATGTCTGGCACTGAAGTCTTGAAGTTCTTGTTCATTTCGCGAAAACTTGTTGCATTTCCAGATACAGAACTGTCTCAGCACACGGCAAAACTTCTGTTAAAAAACACAGGAAATACGTACAGAAACCGCAAACAAATTAATCAATCTTCAAGAACGCACTTTGCTCAGGAAGAACTACGAAAGGTGTATGGAATGTGCACCTTGGACATCTTAATCCAGCTGCTCTTCCGTGGACGGCATAGCTTGTATTTCCTGTCACATCCATTTGTTTCTATGCTTTCGTATCGCCATCTTTTCTTGCTCTCTCCGAATATTCGACCGAAAGAAAATCGAAATTTTCTCAAAGGGCTTAAGAATCTCCTCCTTTTCTACGTGCAAAAATGTTCATAACAATCAAATTTTTATTCGAAGAATGGCCAAGTATAAGCCACAACAACATATGTTGATCGTACTTGTAAATTTTCACGATTACTCGTGTTGAATGGTGGATGATTTGAGACATGGGTGTTGTCTATAAACAGTATAGACTCGATTTCAGGCTAATAGATTTCAGTCCGACACTTGAACATGCAACTGTGTTTGGGGCAACAGAGATGATATAAACCGCATATAAAAGCGAATGGTCTAGTGATTACCTTAGGAACGGGTGTTGGTTGTGTAAGGTCTGGTTGTTGATGAACTTGTTGTGTGCCTCCATTCCGAAGCTGATGAACATGGGCTAGGAGCTCGGCGCGACGATCATAGCCGGACGGTCTTCTTTGGTTCGGGTTTGTAGCTCTGATCTCGACGTTCTTAGGACGTGGTAATCTTACTGTTGACGATTCTTCATAGATTGTAACAATAACACCATTTGTACCCAACTTTTCATTTTCTGATCTAACCATCTTTTTGTCCTTTTTCAACAAAATGAGATTATATGATCACCAAAATATACAAAAACACGAAAATTTCTATCCAACCAAATGTTAACAATTCATGGTGACGGAGGGAGTGGCAGTGAAGTGATGGAAATGGAGAGAATTTCTCAAATGGAACTTTGTTTTTTAGGGAACTAATAATTCGATGTAACCATGAAAATAGGATCTTCCAGATGTGAAAATAAATCTGATTTTTCCTAATCAAGAATAATAAGAAGATTGAAATTAAATGTAGAATGATACATGTTGAATTAGAACTATTAATTAGGACGAAGTAGGTGTTAAAACATACAACAACTCCATTGAAGGTTAGTTGCTTTCTTTTGCTTTGGTTTTGGTACGTTTTCATCAAAGGTGACATGCCACTATCACACATCATTCCATCACTGAACAAATAATGACAAGAAGAAAAAACGTGAGGTGTAAACATGAAAAATAATTCAATACGCTCTACATATCAAAAAAATTGATATTTCAGAATCGCAATTCTAGTGATTTAGCTTCTAGACAATATTGTTGTAACGAAATTTAAACCTATTACAAATTTTGATAAAATGTTCTTTTAATCTTAATAGATCTCCTACTTACGAAATTTAAAAAAAAAATTGACCATACATCCAAAACAGTTCAGTAAAAATTGCACTTGTGTAGTGTTAATCACATTTCATCAAATGACATGAGTAACTTACGCTAAAGTAACAACGTATAGAGTGTGTGTTTTGATTTACTGACATGCATATTGGTGACATATGCCCAATCTAAAACTCATTTATGGTAAGCCCAAGCCCAATCCATTAAAAAAAAGGTTCTATACTATATGCCGCCCATTTCAACAGTCCAGTTCATTTGGCCCAGTTAAAATTTTAATGGACCTAGAGTCCTCCAAAATCCCATACATCGAACTCCTCTCGGTGCATATCAAGTTCTATCGTGAAATCAATCGACAATTTTTTTTTTTTTTTTTTTTTTTTTTTTTTAAATCAAACAACGAGACCTTTATAGAAATCATGTCACCGCGGCAATGAAGTCTGCGGCGGCCAAATCCAGTACATCAGACGGCCCTCTCTCAACCCAAACTCTAGTGGTGTAATCCATCGACAATTGTTACTCTAAAACAAATCGCGTTTTCTCGGTATTTTTGGGATGGGGTTCACCTAACTAGCACAGTAGCACATATAAGTACGAGTTGAGACCAACTCATCGTATATCTTCCGTATAATTAATTTCTCAACATTATGTGTTCAACACTTGTAATTTTATAAAAAAAAATGCCGCGGTTCACATGTGATCTTTAATTTTAAAAATCACAAAGAAAGAGAGCATTATAATTAAACATCCAATACTCTGTAAACCCTGATGATTAACTACTCTGCTTCTTAATGAAGATAAGCACCAAGCTAAAAATAAATAGTGGTCACTAATCTAATAGTGATCACTAATCATACAACTAAAGGCATGATTATGATCAGTAAACAAAATAGTAATAATAATTAAAGTTAATCAAATCTCAGGACCACATCATAGGGCTAACTTTAAGCCTTTCGCAAAGAATATGGCAGGTGAGTCTTTGTAGATTCCAACTTCACAACACTAGAAATTTTAATTTATGATTTCCGATCGAGTTTCGGTTACACTATGCGCCTTTACGATCTTCAACATTATTTCACGACTTGATTCTTCCACAAAAAGCAGATTCCTATTACAAATCCCTTAGGTCGAGTTGTTACAAACGAATTTGTTGCATTATTGGCATTTTATAATCTGAAATTGTAGTTATCGGAAAATTTTGTGCACAATTGTTGCATTCTTCGTGTTTGATAGTCATAAGTAGGCGGCTGGAATTTTCATGTCATCTATATCTCAAAAATTAGTACTACAACAATAACAACAACATCCAAGCGTTATTACCAAAATACTCAAAAATTAGTTACTAATTGATTTTAATATCTTGATGTTGTGTTTTGGTTTATCGATAACCCATTGCCCAATTAAATTGATCCATGAACGTTCACGATTATACTCTCCTCAGCGTAGTAGTTAATTAGCTTAGCTATGTAGTGATCGAAAGGAGACTGCATTCTCAAAAAAATTAATCGAGGAAGTACCGTGGAGCTTTAAGTAACTTCTAGTTTTATTTATTTATTTTATGTAGTGTTAATAATTCTACACACTACATTCATGAATCTACGATTGTTAGGAATCTTTGAAAAAGATACATCAGCTTATAGGATTACTCTCTTTTCATTTGTCTTCGAGTAGTCTATAACTCTACACTTATATACCTTCTAAATTCTAACCAATCTCGACAAATTAATGAGAAAGGGGAAGAGTCACTTTTTTAATGGTCTATCATTCATGGTCTAGCAAATGTAATTGGGTTTAAAGCTTCACAAAGGCTGATTAAAGGTTCTATTTATAAAAGACACTGTTATATATAGAATGTGTTTTGAGTTAGGTAAAGTAAAACAATTCTTAAAACTGACAAACTGAATCAGGTTAATCTGTCATAATGATCTAATTTGTGGTGACATTTCATATGAGTGTGTCCGAATTTCTCATTGGGCGATTATTATTGCGTATACTTGGATTGTACATTGCGGACTAGAGCAAATGAAATAGTACTCGTAACTTTGTAACTCGTAAGATATATGCCGTAAGTTTGTTTATACTATTGACACATAGATTATAGTCTTATAGATATGTTTTCTGTGTTTGCTTGGCATCTATGAATCGGGGGACTTTGAATTGAGGCCAAGAGAAAATAAGAAAAAACAGATTTTGATTTGCTAGTTTCCATATTTCGGATTTGCCACCCTGGCATGTGATATCGACGTGTATGTTGAGGTTTTGGCTTGGATTACATGCATACAAATTTGAGACATTTGGTCCTTTCGTAGGCTCAATATTTGTCCATTTCCATGGGTTTCTAAGGTCCTCGTGTATCTCGGCCTTTAATTTGTTGCATTGTATCAATCAATTGACAATGAAACCCAAAAACATATATTAGCACATTTAAGTTTCATATATGTGAAATTTCAACGCTAATATATACCTATTAGATCCCATTATTGCCAATAATTCCATTCCAATTCACTTGATTACGAGTGATTCGTTTTAAACTAAGCTAGTGACTATTTTACTACCTCTAGTGACTCATAGCTAATCATCAGATAGTCCGAGAATGATCATGAACTCTCACTCTCGATTGTATATTAAATCAACTTCAATGTCCTTACAAGTTAAGATGTTGGATCCTAACTAGCAATTTCCCCGACATTATGCAAATTTGGATTAGATGTATCGGATAAACCTTTGTCTTTTGATCAACAAATAGTGCAAGAGAGGTCAAGAAACAGAGCTTAACCACATGTTACACTAGAACAAAAAAAAAAAAAAAAGTGCAAATTAAAATGAACCAAGTAAGTAATTTTGTCAAAGAGCCATTATTCGTATTCTCTGGAAAGCCAATTTTGATTTGTTTTCTCGGCTCATACTGGAAAGCCGATTCGGATGTACCCCCAAAATCAAACTCCGACTCATCTTTTTCAGCTTCTTTTAGAAGGGATAAGTGCCCCTATTTCATTGGAAAAAGTAATTGGTGCGTCATTATTATTAATTTTAATTTAATTAATAGGATAATTCATTAATATAGAAAAGAAAAAAGAGGATGATATTGCTGGTGGAGTAGAAGGTTTGGAGATAAATAAGAAAATGTAGGAAAATTGAAGTATCTCATACATTTATCACTTTTAAACTCATTTTTGATATAATTGATGATCTTAACCCATGCCTACGCAACATAAGCGGCTCCTTCGCACTAAAAACTATGATTAACAACTATTGCTCACCCAATTTAAGAAGTTTATTGTCGAGCCCGAGTCCAAGACAAGCTTTAAGCCCAATTGGAATGATCCTTTATTTTGTGATCCACTAATTAAGTCTTTTGGATATAGTTATCCTTTTCAAGGTTCAAGTGAACTGATTAATCAGTGGATTATCATTGTACATTTGCACCCAAACAAAAAAATTAAGTAGTGGAATACATTGTTCCAAACAAGAAATTCATCATTATATCCACTAACAAAATATCCTTCACAGAAATTGTAGATGAGCACATTTAGTGTCAAAGTGAGTTTTGCCGCTCTAGGTAATATTTTGCAACTCAACTTTAAAACAAACCATACTCCGTATATAATTGGGGAAGGTGAGTGTGTTCTAATAAGAAGGAAACATAAAATCTCACTTTATGCGAGGTGGGATATACACATCTTGAGTATAATGCATATAAAAACACAATGAAAGCTCTTTTTGGGCATCATATAATTGAAAGAAAAGTAGTCAAGCACATAATATATACTTAAATCTGCACTTACATTTTACAATTATATTGAAGTGATCGTAGTAGATTAATAATTATTAAACTGGAATGGAAAGGGACAGGAAAAAGGTACTCCCAAAGTCTATGGATGTTATTCAATTGTAGTTTGACAGAAATTTTGTCCAGGGAACAAAACAAAGGCAAATTGTAGAGGCAGGAAAATTGGTAATTCGTTATTTAATTACATACTATATGATAAAATGTTACAATGTTATGATCGCATAATGTTAAGGAATTAGAAGTAGGCAACATCTGGGGACGGGCCGTCAGAAGAGGCGAGCCGAGATTAATAAGGAGTCGCCTGCCTTTTGGCGATACTTGGAGTCACACTTTTTTCTATGTTTTCTTGCCTCTCTTTCTAATTTTAGTTACATATGTATTTCACAACAAAATGTGGTGTTTTGGAAATCTTTGAAATTTTGATTTGCTGATGATTATTATAAAATTGTTGTTGTATAGTCGACACGTAACTACCGATGTCAATTTGCGCGGCTAATAATAACTCGAAATATTGATTAGAATCTCAAAATTGTTTACGTTACTTTGTCATAATGGCTCCTTTAAGACCAATATATTTGACAAGAACAATGTATTTGATGATGATTAGTTAGATGGATATTGTGTTACATGTTTTTTGTAGGTCAAGAGTAAAGCGAAATGGATTGTGTTACATTTAACTTGACGAAGAGGATAAAGCCACCTTAGGGGGAAAAAAGGAAGAGTATGTAAGGTGGTCTGTAACCTGAAGTAAAATGATGGTGCATACTAGTATATATATAGTTGTCTAATAAGTCGATTTCGTTTACTCATTTAATTGGAGAAAATATATTGTTTTGATAAAATAGAGTTAAACAGACAATTTAAATATAGAAGATGAGTTTTTTTTTTTTTAATATTTTTTGAAGGGAAAATGTATGAGCTTTAATAGCAAACAATGTACACCGCTGTATATATTATTATTAACCAGTGGCGAATCTAGTCATGTACTTCTGAAGGTCAAGTAGCCATTCGCCCAATCCTATACAATCCATTTAGGTGCTTCATAAAAAAAGCGGCTACCCCCTATATTCGCCTCTACTACCGGCTGAATTAGCTGAAATCTGTTTCACGAAATATAATTAAATGTTATTCCGTGTACTTATCTTCAATTTCCCACAGCTAGTCACAGTCAGTAGCATCAAGGAATACGCATGATTCACTCATTGTAATTTGTATGTGTGGTTTAAAAACTTAAATCAAATCTTGGTGGGTTTGAAAGATACAGCAACAAGATTAGTAAGATGACATGGTGAATAAATGTAGATAATTTTGTTGCCAATAAAAATCAAACCGTGTAGTACCAGTTGTTTGTAAAATGATCGAAGCCCCACGTTTTCTCGACACCAGTTGTCCATTGAGCTTCCCATGCGCCACTTCTCATATGTGACCCTAACATTTTTTTTCTTAATTTGGGTTGTATTATGTCTTGACATTATTACCCGACCCGATTAAAGATTTTAACCATATATTTCCCTTTTTAACCAATTTAAAAATCTACACTTTGGTTTTTTTTTAATTTGTTATTAATCATAATGGAGTAACTGTTGAGGTATTTGTGGTACTAATTTAATGGCGTGTGTCTCGTGTGTGTCTACCCTATTGTCAAGTTAAAATCATTTGGTAGGGCTATTTTCCTCCCATAGATAGGACTTTAGAGGTTAGTTAGCTTAGGTTGTATCTTGATTATCATTCCCTATACAGATTTAACACTAAGAGCCGGTGTGATTTAGGGTGTATATATCAGTCATCACCGACCATTTTTTATACTTTTAATTTGGAGTTTTTACAAGGTAATGATAATTAACAATAACGAGGAAATCAAAATTTTCATTAATGTTGGGAATCCTATACTAATAGCACTACAAGGTTATACGGAGTATATAGTTACTACAAGTTACAAGTACTGAAACTTAGTTACAAGACGACCTGACTTGCAATGCAAAGAGTTTTCGTCTTTCCACCGGTTTCAATTTTCACCAAATTATACAATTGAAACATACTAGAAATTGTGACAAATTAAAGGAGTGAATAATGACTATGCGGATCAAATCTTCTTAAAGAACTCGTCGCGGTTAATTTCTTACTTTTTCTTTAATGAGGGCCTCTAAAATGTTAGAACGAGGTCGATATATAGTCATCGAGTGCTACGAATTATATGGGCAGAAGCTAGACCGTAACAACTGGGAGAGGTTCATATCGCGCGGGGAGCTTTTCTTAACATCCAACTAATCCAAGCTCATTGGTCGTTTCAACGATCAGTGTATACTTTATGAACGCAGATTCACTCATTTGTCTCCTTTTAAGTACTTTCTACCTTCCTTTCCTTCAATTTTGGACGTACGTACACATGAATGGATTCATAGTATATATTGTCGCACGAAATTATATTACGTAAAGCAGAAGACGCTATTTAGGAAAACAAAACAATATATATAGTAGAAAACAAGAACTTTATAAAAATTAGCATGATTGAAAAATGATAGATTTTTCTAGAAGCCAATATACGAAGAAAAAAAAGTCGAGTTAGTCCATAGATCCAAATGAACAATCACAGATTCATGATCCCTATTTTTATGTAATCTCATTAATAAAAGGACAACCTAAGGAACAACTAACCGTTGGATAATTTACATGAAAGATGATCAACACATGTACTTCACGCACGTACAAATTCTTATTGTTCGATGTACGTCCATAATCGCTCTCTCAATTTAACATAGATGAGTGATCGATGATAGCACTATTACGTCGAATTTCGATATCAATAACGCTTACGCACTCCGCTCGTAAGCCGCGGAGATAATTAGTATATGGAATGGAGCGAAATTAGCACAACGAGTAAGCTAAGGGGGGCAAGGGCAAAATAAAACGACAATAATAGAGACACGGAGGTGTGCGCTCGCTCGTGCTAATTCTTGATTGCCACATGAAATTTGCGTGTCATGCGACACATTCCAATGTCTATTTTCTCTGTTTTATGTAGTATCGATCTCAACACATACACTTTCTCTATATATTCCGAATAATTCTGAAATATCTGAAAAAAAACCCACTTTTTTTTTTTTTTTTCCCTTCGCAACTGTGAATTTTAGGACTGAATTATATCGAGCAAATCCATTTCTTGTTTGTTATTTGTTGCGTGCCCTGCCATTTTTTGCCTAAAACGGCAGAGAGTAGTATAGTATCTATTTTTTGAAACCCTGATTAATTAATTGTTTGTGATTTGTCGCATGCCCTCGCCCCAACTGTTTATACACTACCAATTCATTAATCGATTCTACATTTACACGTAGACATTATAAACTGTACTTGAATTAATATTACAAATTGTACTCAAATAATCATGATATACTACAAAAACTTCAAGATGGTTTTGCAATTATTATTGTCAGGTCACTTTTTTTGTGCTAAACCACGATTGGGACCTCTTGGGCCTAGGTCGCACGCAATAGATGAAGTGGTGAGGTAACTCATTGGTTCATATAATATATCTTGCCCACCTGCATGCGTTTCACTAGGGTACTAGCTTAGGGGCTAACCGGGGCTGTTCTACCTCTCTTCGGTAGAGCATCGCAAACCGGGGTGTTCCTAAATCTTTTCGGTTGCGTAAACTTGGTCCATCTGCGACGGGCCCGGTATAATTCCTTGAGTCCAAGGTCTTCAATCATGGGCTATGATACCATGATAAACCATGATCGGGCCTACCTAGGCCACACCCCTACGGATAAAAGAGAATCCACTTCATAAAACCAATGAGATTCCATCCTAAATTGGCAATAGGTGGAGTAACTCCTTGTTTTATAAGGAGTATACATATAAACTATCTCCTTTAGTTTTAATGTGGGACACTCACATGTGAATCTCACTTTAAAATCTTGATATATAGTTAGTGACAACTTTATTGTACCCCTTTTAGTTTATTATTACACCGTTTTCCGAGTTTTTGTTTAAACAATTTCTGTAATTATTAAACAATAAAAGGTAGGTAGGAGTAATATTAAAATTTAAAAAAAAAAGTCCCTTCAAAATCAAAGAACGATGCATTTGATTTCATACATTAAAAAATAAACATTAAAACTTTTACGAAAACCCTTGCTAACTAAGAGCATCTCCAATACTAAAAAATTTGTTATAGTTTAGCTTTGTGGGCAGACGACATCAGCAGCTCACCCATTGTTTTTCTTTTCCCTCTTGTAGCCTGACAAACAACGTAGCTCCACTAAGCAACATTACTTGAAAATTTAGAAAAATAAAAAAAATTAATAAAAAAATACGCAGTGTGAAACTAATGGAAAAACAATTAAAAATAATAGGAAAAAAAAAATGTAATGTCAAACCGTGAAAACAAAACTTGGGTTGCAATTGAGAACCACATAGCAAATGAAACTTGGGGCGTATGACGATATTTGTCCGTTACTACCAAATATTTTTCAGTGATGACTTGACGATTACCTTTCCAATTAAAAATATCACGGCGGGTCCACTTTTCCCGCCTATATAATACCATCAACCAACCTCCCCATTTTTTTCCAAATGAAACACGCATACCAAAAAATTACACACTGGAAAATTTTAAAGAGAGAAGAATAAAGTGAGAAAGAAGCTTCGTCTTCTTTCCCCTCTTTTTTACCCCCCCTTTTTACCACCATTCTTTGTTTTTTTCACCGTACCTATATTTTTTTATTTACCCTAATAAAAAAAACTACCATGGCCGCGTCTGTAGACCGCCAATATCACCAAGCGCCGCTTATTAACAGCGTCGTTCGATCCCCATTTACCAACCACCGGTCCGAGTCACCTATCCGTAACTGTAATTTTAACCTCCCCACCAGTGAACCGCTCCCCAATCCCTACATTAATAAACCCCCCGAAAATAATTACCGTAACGGTAAAAAAAGTGATTATAGTGATAGCGAAGATGATGATGATAATGACGAAAATGAGATCAACGGCTGGAATGAGTTGATCAAGAAAGGCAACAGTGAATTGGAGCCGTCCAATTTGGACAACCGTGATGAAGGGACGGCGGATAATTGGATTGAGCGTAACCCGTCTCTGATCCGTCTTACCGGAAAACACCCTTTCAATTCGGAGCCTCCATTGGCCCGTTTGATGCACCACGGGTTTTTGACCCCGGTTCCGTTGCACTACGTTAGGAACCACGGTCCAGTCCCGAATGCTAAGTGGGAGGACTGGACCGTAGAGGTTACCGGGTTGGTTAAGAAACCAACCTGGTTTACCATGGACCAATTGGTCAATGAGTTCCAATACCGCGAACTTCCCGTCACACTAGTGTGTGCCGGGAACCGCAGAAAGGAACAAAACATGGTTAAGCAAACCATAGGATTTAATTGGGGCGCCGCCGCCATATCGACCTCGGTATGGCGGGGCGTACCCCTTAGGGACGTGTTAAAGAGATGTGGTATTATGAATTCTAAAAAGGGCGCCCTGAATGTTTGTTTTGAGGGCGCTGAGGACCTGCCCGGTGGGGGCGGGTCCAAGTACGGGACAAGTGTGAGAAAAGAACTCGCCTTGGATCCCGCACGTGACATCATACTCGCCTACATGCAAAATGGCGATAAATTGAGCCCTGATCACGGATATCCGATCCGAATGATTATTCCCGGGTTCATCGGTGGACGTATGGTGAAATGGTTGAAACGGATCGTCGTCACCACCGTTGAATCCGACAATTACTACCACTACAAAGACAACAGAGTTCTCCCTTCTCACGTCGATGCTGAACTCGCAAACTCTGAAGGTATGACATACCATATACACTACATCTTAATATCTTATACTAAAATAAACACACATGCTAGCGTACACCGTGATATTTCATATTTGTCACCTAGTACCGTATACGGTTAAAAATCGAAGAACAATTGTTTAGACTTTTTAGAGCATGTGATATTCATGTATTGATACTATGTTGTCAAATCACAATTGGTCATAAACATACTTTTGCTACAGTATGTTTTAGATGAAGTGTAGTCCAATGGTATATATTTTACATGGCTAGTATAAAGAGACTTGACGGTTAAGCTTCCAACGACGTTGTAGTTTGTACGTGTATGTATGCTGATGTAAGTTGGAAATGTTTGTTTGTGGGAATTGCAGCGTGGTGGTACAAGCCGGAGTACATCATAAATGACCTGAATATCAACTCAGTGATCACCACACCTTGCCACGAGGAGATCTTGCCCATCAACGCGTGGAGTGCTCAGCGCCCCTACACATTGAAGGGCTACGCCTACTCTGGTTTGTAATTTCTTGCTTTCCATCTCTCTTTCTAATTTTTATGTCATTTGTGTTTGTTCAGCTCAGAAAATGATTAAGTCGATATACATGTCAACTAGTTTAGTTGTAAAAGATGACTATATCAAACCTGTAAAATGTAGTCATGAGGCAGTAATTCAAAAGTTACCTGAAATTTCAAAATGACCTATTTATTAAGAAACGACTACTATTATAGTTTTACGAGCTGGAATCAGGTGTGATAATAATAGGATGGTGGCACCGACTTAATTAGAGGCTCCGTTGCTCCCAAAAAAAGGACAACAAGCCAGTCCAAAACCCGATTACAAGGAGCTTGGAAGAAAGTCAAATACTTGAATATGATTGCGTAAACGGGATCATAGGTTAAATATAGTATTTGCCACAAATAAAAGCAGTATTATTATAATTTCTGGTGCCACATTGTGAGATCAGTGGCTTATGATTATTCTCTTTTGTGTGTCCAATGGTAACGCAAAGTGGGTACCCATTCATCATGTGCTCTTTTTCTTGGATCTTTTTGACCATTTGTATTCCGTGGGAATAATTCAGGGCGTCAAGTAAGCTGTTACCTAGAAACAGCCAAACTCTTAACTATGTTTTTTCTCCCATGCATACCACTTGTACATACCTTTCTATTGTCATCAAAGGTCATCTTACCTTATGCTAGAGTTTCCTCCTCTGAAGGGTCATCTTACCTTGTGGTAGTACATGTTGGTACAGTGTTGTTAGTTTGAACTTCTTGACTCGAAAAATATAAACCTAAGCTATATAAGGATTTTACCGATCAGAAATATCATAATCGTCACTGTTATACCCATCAATGACATTATGTAGGATTTGAATTCTTGATAATTACATGTTTGCGTCCCTTCATAATTAAAGCCGAGTAATAGTACATTTGAATTGATACTTCTTAAGGTCTGTGATTAAAATCGATACATTTTTAAGTACTTCGAAAATTATTGACATTTGTTTTGATTATTAATCGATTATAGGTGGAGGAAAGAAAGTGACACGAGTCGAAGTGACACTAGATGGAGGAGAGTCATGGCAAGTAGCTCAATTGGACATTCAAGAGAAGCCAAGTAGATATGGAAAGTACTGGTGTTGGTGTTTCTGGTCATTGGAAGTGGAAGTTCTTGATTTGCTTGGTGCAAAAGAGATGGCAGTTCGTGCATGGGATGATACCCTCAACACTCAACCTGAGAAGCTCATTTGGAATGTCATGGTATATACTTTTTACCTTTGACACTTCTTTATTATCATCGTGGTTGCACACCTCACTTTCTAGTGTAGCATTTGTCAAAAGATATACAGTTCTGGTCCTTCCCTTGTTTAGGTAATTTTCCAATGGGTGAATATGGTTGATTTGTTTCTTTATGGGTTTGGTCCTACTAGAACTATTGGCACAGAACATTTGTTGCATTGTTTTTGTCCTTGTTTATAAGCTTAATCAATGTGGAAGAATCACTCCTAAAATGATGACCTCAAACCACTCAAGATGACCCAACTTATACTTTTACCGATAAAAACGATTTAACTTTATTTTTCCTTTATTTCAGTCAATTTTATGTTAGTCAAAATATATTTTTACCAAAGCCCGTTTCCCGACCTCCCTCCCTATATATATCAATCCTCCCGGCACCCCAACCTAGAGCTGGCCATTGAGCACTAGGAGTTCGGGCCCGTACTGGCCCGGCCCTGGTCAACGCACGGCACTACCCGGCACTACCAAGACCGGGTTTGGTAGTGCTAGTGCTAGTGCTCGATTTTTGAAGCACTAGCCCTGGTCAAGCACTGGTCAAACTCGATTTTTTCCTTTTCCTTTTTTTTTTTTTTCCAGTCGGAGCACTGGCCCGCCCTGACCCTAGCCCGGTCAAAGCACTAGAGGGCTAGTGCCAGTGCCCAGAAAATCGAGCTTTGGCACTAGCCCGGGTATGTAGGGCTAGTGCAAGTGCCCGGATTTCTGGGCACTAGCCCGGCCCGTGGCCACCTCTACCCCAACCGCCACAATGACATCATTTTAACCATGGATTAGATCGAAATTGAGTACTACCAAATGACGATTTCTATAATCACACACTAATACATATCGGAAAAAACTAATGTGGCTCATTCATGATTTGTTAAACTTTTGTTGCTTTTAGTCATGGGAATATGAATATTCAAATACGGTGTAACACATACAGCTGTTACAATCAACTTGGTGATATTCTAGTCTATTGTAAAATAAGAAAACTTTGATTTTTTTTTTTTTCAACTATTTCATTTAAAATAATTTTGCGGCCTTTTTCACACTTGATTCCAACCTCTGATGAGCACTTCCGGTGATGGTGGAAAGTGGACACTTTTCAGCCGCCTAAATATCACCCATTGAATTGGTAACATTCCTATGATTAAACTTGCGTGCCCACCACATAACCCTTGAAATTTTTATTTAAATGCATCAAACTTTATTCTTCTTTGAATTTTCGCTTATTTGATTATCTCAGCCTCTTGGTAATACAAGTGGGCAAACTATAGGGGTCATTTCATAAAACATGGCGTACAATAAGCTATAACTTGGTGAATTAGTGATAAAAAGGACAAAAAAACCCATTACGCAAGACAATATTATTTCAATGATTGTGGAGGGAACTTTTTAATTGAACTAATCAAACTTTTGAATTGTATATTTGATGATATTTGGTGATATTTTCTTAGTATAATCCTAATGTTAATATCATATTATGTCACCTAATGTTATTGTTCACCTTGGCCGTCGAATCTTGATTTTGCATTCGTCACTTGTAGCTTTATAAATGTTCCTGATTCCCTCTATCCTTGGAATAATTTAAGACTTTGATTAGTACGTTTGTTACATGTATTGTCGTATGTATACCATTGTTTCATGATGGAATTAGTTGTTTATTTTCAAGATGATATAGTGTTAACTGGGTCGGGTTGTATTGATTTCGGTATTATGTCACGCAAATGCATTGCGACAAGTAATGACATTTTTCTAATCTTCCAAATTGATGTGTATGCAAATGCAGGGCATGATGAACAACTGTTGGTTCCGTGTGAAGACCAATGTGTGCAAGCCCCACAGGGGAGAAATCGGTATCGTGTTCGAGCACCCGACCCAACCGGGCAACAAACCGGGCGGGTGGATGGCGCGTGAGCGTCACCTTGAGCTGTCGGACGCAAGTAGTATGGCATTGAAGCGTACCGCATCCACCCCGTTCATGAACACTACCTCCAAAATGTTCTCAATGTCGGAGGTGAAGAAGCACACCACGGCCGAGTCAGCGTGGATCGTCGTACACGGACACGTGTACGACGCCACCAGCTTCCTCAAGGACCACCCTGGTGGGTCCGACAGTATCTTGATCAATGCAGGAACAGACTGTACTGAGGAGTTCGACGCCATCCACTCTGACAAGGCTAAGAAAATGCTCGAGGACTTTAGAATCGGTGAGTTGATCACCATGGGTTACCAATCCGACTCGGCCGCGTCATCACCCGGTAACTCGCTCCACGGTGCCACCAGCATGTCCAACTTGTCCAGCCTGGCACCAATCACGGAAATTGCACCATTCCGCAATGTGGCACTCAAGCCACGTGAGAAAATCCCATGCAAGCTTATCGAGAAAGTTTCACTCTCCCACGACGTGAGACTGTTCCGATTCGGGTTACCATCAAAAGACCTAGTCCTCGGCCTCCCGTGCGGGAAGCACATTTTCATCTGCGCCACCGTCGACGACAAGCTTTGCATGAGAGCCTACACTCCGACGAGCACAATCGATGAAGTTGGCTACTTCGACCTTGTAGTCAAAATCTACTTCAGAGATCAACACCCAAGATTTCCCAACGGTGGGCTGATGTCACAACATTTGGACAGTTTATCATTGGGCTCAATTTTGGAAGTGAAAGGCCCGTTGGGCCATATTGAGTATATTGGAAAGGGTAACTTCTTGGTCCACGGAAAGCCCAAGTTCGCCAAAAAGTTGACTATGATTTCTGGTGGGACCGGGATAACGCCGATTTATCAGGTGATGCAAGCCATACTGAAAGATCCTGAGGACGAGAC
>JBBYHQ010291169.1:0-21696 GCA_038382645.1 Spergularia azorica
AGTACTAAACATAGGTTTTGCAATTCAGCCAGTATATTAAATCAAGCATTTGCAGATACAACTTCCATCAAAGCAACAGCATTTCAATCCATTACACCACAACACAAATAGTCAAACAAACACATAGCATGACCCCTGTTTAAATAATATCTTCCCGCATAATCTCTTAGAAGAAAATCTGGTTGACACCCAGCCACCCAGGTACAAGTACAGAACAGCAGTATCAAAAACACGTACAACGGTACAAGTGTCCTCAAATTATAAGGAAAAAAAAGAAGAAGGTAAAAGCACCATGGATATTGGCATATTCCTCTCAAGCTCGTGGCTTCTTTATACAAAACTCAATTCCATTGCTATTCAATCAAAGCAGGTAGCCAAGTATGCATACTTCATGTGGCTATGTTTCAACCAAAAGTCATCAATGAGACACAAGAGAGTCAAAATTAGTAGTCAATTGGAGCAAAGTTTGCCCACTCTTCCGACTGAAGATATATTCTGACACTTGGACACCCTATCTCTTAAAATTTCAGCCTTTAGGTAAATTTACCGCATAGCATCTTAGCACTAATTCAACCAAAGCACAAAAACATAAGAGCGCAGCTTTCAAAAAGTGACAATCGCTTAAAGTCATTCCCATCAGATAGTAAAATTGACTTCACTAGCCACAAACTCAGTTCAGACATGCTGGGGGTATCAACACTCATTGCAATTAATAAATCCCCCAAGAAGAAACACCTTTCGAGATAAACCCTTGCCCCAAATGTCCAGCAATTACTGGGTGAGATGGAAATAGCCCGGTCCAAGGGCGAGTTAGCGATTTAAAAAGCTATTTCATAATTCTACCATCCTGTACACAAATAATAGCTGACGACCATCTGTCGATTATTGCATATCAGTGCAGGCAACCCGAAGAACCACATACAAATAAACCAAATTCCCCAACTTTTTGACTCATAATGCCTCAGAAAATATATATTACGAAACCAAAGTTCACAACTTTAACCACAAATCAAACACCCTGATCAATTTACACTGTAACAAGCAGCAATACAACTGGCAAAATTTTACAACAAACAATTAGCATATTTGAGACAACAATTTAACAAACAGTCTAATCTCGCATCGTGCAACGATAATCATTGTAGCTAAAACACCCATTAACAAGAACCCTTGTAACTAAACATCCATTAACATCCCGCAACAATAATCACTATAGCTAAAACACCCATTAACAGAAATTGTGCATCATTTTTTTTTTATCTAATCTCGAATCGCGCAACGATAAATCGATAATCATTGTAGCTAAAACACCTCACCCCACATTATCAATTAACAATTTATGCTAAAAAAAAAACAATAGTATAAATTTCCACATCGCGTAATAACAATCATTGTACCTAAAAACACCTAATTTCCTCAATTTAATTGAACAATTTCTGGTTAAAATACGCTGAAAATTGAAATTCAACACTTTGCAACAAATCCAAACCCTAAAAATCGCAGTTGAATTGATAGGAAATGATAAATTGAAGAATAGAAAAAGCGGGGGAGAGGGGAAGAAACCTGAGAAGTGAAGAATTTTGCGGCAATGGCGGGAAATGCGGCGTTGAAACCGGCGGAAACCGCCCATGCGTACCCTGCTTTGCTTTGCTTCCCCATCACACTTTCTCTCTTTCTCCCTTCCGACCAAGATGTTGATGATGATCGGAAACGTAAAGCAGAAGATTCGAAACCGTTGTTGTGTTTCGTAAACCAATGCCGAGAAATAAACCCGGTTTTGGATGTGTAAGAGTAATTTTCTCGTCCCTCTTCAAACACTCCAATTTCATTATTTAAGCGTCTCGCACTCTCGCCTCAAACACCTTGTTTATTCGGTATATGATTACGTGGAGTATCTTTGTTACCAAGTTTAGTGAACCAATAAAATACTAAATCAACCAGGTTTTGAGGGTATCTAAGGGTAATGTTCGGAAAAAAAAATTGATTCACTTACCGAAACCTATATACGGAGTATAAAACTGTTTCAATTTCAATTGAGTGCTTTACTTTGACAACATCTAATCAAATCAAATTACCAAAATATCTCCTCGTATATTCTTTACAAGATGATCAGCCGTTTCCTCAATCCGAGGTAATCTTTAAATCTTTAACCTTCGGTTTAAAATAGCTTGTTATCGTTGGTTTGATTTGATAACTGATCTACTTAACTCTAAAACATGGACTTTATATCTATATGTTTGTTGTAGCATGGTTGGTCGTATCTTGAATCGGTCAGGTTCTCAGATGGTTAAGAAGAGGTCACTTTCTCATATTGCGGAGAACAACAATACACAATGTTGTGGTTGTAAGTGCAATCCTGATCAAGGTTCACCTAATTACGATCACTGGGCCCCTCCTGCAACCATTATGGCTATGGGGTAAGTCTATTGTATATGCTCCTGCTTAATTAATCCTAACTAGCTAGCTTGTTAATTACGCCCCTTGTATCATGATTATCCTCTTCTTATCATTGTCCTGTATGGCAGGTTGACTCATTTATATTTGGAGTACTTTGATGAAGATCATATAGAGAAGAAGATTGAGCGTAAAGAAGCCAAAGAGCAGTTGAGAGCTCTTAAACGGGCTGAGAGGGCTGCCAAGGCTGAGAGAGCTGCCGAGGCTGACAAGGCTATGAAGAACTAATTGTCTGTGGTTCCAAATTATATATATACAGACGTTCTTAACATGAATGTATACGATCAGCATTCTCACTGGATACGTACGTACGCATTAAGTTTCTTAACATCTGTGTTTAATTTTCACTGGATATATTAATGGTCACCTTTTACAATAGACGGACCGTATTATTCACAAGCGAGAAAGACAATGAAATCGAAGTTTACCAATTTTAACTCTGGTAGTTAGTCGTTGCGCTTCATTGTTTCTGTGAATTTATTGCTCGAACAACACCAAATTAAGACGTAAACATATTCATGGGGTCAGCTCGCTATATGTTGTATAATAATTTTAAAGTATGTTTTCATCGAGAAACTGAATGGAATAGACGATGGTTGAATAATGCACGAACCTAAATATATCGAGTTTGCAAGAAACCAATAGGTCTTAATAATTCTGCAGAAAGAATTTTGGATGACAAACAAAAGTGCACAATTTGGATGACAAACTAGACGTGACTCTGGAGACGCTCTCTTAAATCTCATCAGCCTCTTGAGACTGAGCCCAAGGCCTTGTCTCGATATGAACTTGGGCCATCTTAAGGACGTACGTGTCTTGTCAAGTATTCCACAGACATACGAATAAAATTTGCGAAGCTACTAATGTAGAGCTAAAACTAGTAATGAAAAGCAGCAAGGGTGGCTTTGTTTGTCGGTTACGGAATCTGTTGCGTTTACAAAAAGCAGCAGTAAAACATCCACTTGGTTGAACATGATCAGGAATTTCAGAGAAAACGCAAGATGACGAGAAAACGCCAGAAGGATTCTACACATGTACTCCGTAACTCTTATACTTACGGAGATCATGCAAGGTTTCTATTACTTATATAAAAGAGAAGATGTGGTTGCCATTTGAGCAGACCATTTTACCCCTCCATTTTTTTTGTTGTCCTAAAATTATCTACCAAAATGCCATCAAATTTGAGCCCCACTTTGTCTTATTTAGTTTTTTTTAGTTTTCCTTATACGTTTGCCCTTAGTCTTCTAACTTAGGTCCCGTTTGATAGGACTGCATCTTTCTCAACTGATCTGATCTGATCTGAATGATTCTGATACGATCTGATCTGATTTAAATGACTTTGAACTGATCTGATCTGATCTGAATGTGTTGAAATTTTGATTGAATTTCAACGAATTAGTATCAGTTATGGACCAAATACATTGATAGAAATTTGAACATTTCTCATCTGGTATGACCTGATTTGAATGAACCTGATCTAATATGAATGATTCTGAACTGATCTATATACTATTGCTAATAAGTCCTATCGAACATGGCCTTACTCTGATAGGGTACCATGTGAATATTCCTAATTATTAATTTAAATAGTGTTTTTGAAAAATACTTTAATTTAACTCTGATTTATTAGAGGGTGTTAATTTAAAGTTGTACAATTAAAGACGAATATTTGATTATTAGATTATAATATATGTTTTTTTCCCGATTATGTGTCGGAAGGGCAAATTTTTTAATACATATTACATAGAAACTTGAAAATATGGAAATCAGGTGAAAAATGAAAACCCAACAGTACCATGTGAATACTTCTAATTAATAATATGTTTTTTTAAAAGAGGTTTAGTAATACGGAGTAATATTTAAGGTAAGGCTTTTGAATAAAAGTATAGTTGTAGTGACATTAAAGGTGTTCATTTGAGAGTATAAGTTCTCAAATTTGTAAAATGAGATTCATATAATGAAAATAATTCTCTACACAGATTAAATAAAATGCAAGTAATAATACCTATGCATGGGTCAAATATTTATCAGTTCAACTTTATCATTATAATTGTATATCATCAATATGAGACTTGTGCAACGCACGGGCTTACATATAGTAATAAAACAAAATGATCAATGAAAATAATACCCCACCCCATTCCACACATCCTAAACCCTACTCCCAACTCCCCCATATAATGTTAGCTCAAACAGACCGCCCCCCATTCCCCCTTTTCCAAACTCTCAAAATTTCGGATTTCGAACCCATTTTTTCAATTCTCAAAACAACGTCTCATGTCCCCTCCTCCGCCCCCACCACCACCACCAACACCAACACCAACAACAACAAAAGCCCTCTTTCTCCTTCCTCCACCACCACCACCAACAACAACAACAAAAACCTCTTTCTCCTTCCACCATCACCAACAACAACCACAAAAACCCTATTTCTCCTTTCTCCACCACCACCACCACCACCACCACCAACAACAACAACAACAACAAATCACCTCCCAACTACTCCACCGAATTTTACCGGCGCCTCAATCAACTTGACAAGATGGCCACAAGAATTTACAAATCTGGCATTTATAAACTTGGTGTAGGACTTCTAGGTGATTCTTCAACCGTTACTATCTTGAAAAGGAGAATGATAAAACCAATACAACCATTGAAGCTCAAAACAAGAAATCATTTTTCACCATGCTTGCCAAAGATAGGGAGTCTCAGAAGATCCTAGATCTTGAGATTCGGCTCACCCAAGGTAATATTCTTATCCTTAATTATTTCTCATTGTTTGAGTAGATGATTAGTATAATTTGAGCCATAACGTAGTTAATAATAGATTAACAAGTGATAAATTTATACGTATGTGAGGCGTGTTGGTGGAGGACGGAGGTGACGGTTTCAACGCCGCATTTGCCTAAGGAAACTTAGTCAATGTAAGATAATTCGCCTCAACTATTATTGTAATGTAAAAAATGGTAACTTAGACATGGAGTTCCATATTACTTTTGAGCCGATGCCTACAAGCTTCGTCGTCAAAGGTTATCACTTTTCAATTATACGTAGTGTCATTAATGACACCGTGACACATGCAACCCTTAATGTATCCAACTAAATCAGTGAAAAAATGAAAGTGTTGTTCATTATCAATTTTTTTTCCCAAGAATAAAAAGTTCCAACCATCATTCCCAAGCTGCGTAATCTCATTTTCAAGAAGAAGGTGACAAAGATTAAAGGTGAGGAAAAAACCAAGATTGAAGGTGAGGAAAAGACCAACAAATAAACAAGGTTGGAGCAACTGGTTTCGCCGTGCATGAGTTGAGAGTGGGGAGGTGTTAATTTTAGTGTGCGTTAGTTTTCAAGAGTAACTTTTGTTTAATCTCATCTCTCAAATTCACATACTCAGTATATCTTTAGTTTTCAAGTAAAAAGATGTGAAAATTAAGTGAGAAATGATATTGAAATTCGCGTGTCAACTGCGTATCATTTTTTATACTTTTTATTCTTGGGGACTCGTTTTCGCGTGTCCCCTGCGTGTCAGAGCGTGTTACGTGTCGGACACTAACACGCTACTCTAAACTGCGTATCCGTGCTTCCTAGTATATAAGTCACTATTTTCCGCTACAAGTAACAGGATAACAGCCGGAAATCAATTCGAGTAAAATCTTATTTACATGGTCGAAAGAGTACAACGTTCCGGGGTTGGCGTTGGCTGCTTTTAGTGCACTAGACTGGTAAGAAATTTCAAAATTCACGTGGTGAGACTAAAATCACGATTATCTACCAGAAATAAACCTAAATCCTAACAACAGTAGTAGGGAAGTAGGGACCGTATCCACAGGGAAATGGGTTGTTAAATGTGATGAATTAAAGTGTCAAAGTAACAAGTAATGGGGAGAGTTGTTGGTTATGAAACTATCTAAAAGTAACAATTGCGAATTATGAATGTAATTCAGGAATAAAATGGATCTTGATCAATTAATTCCCACAACGCACTAACTAATCGGTCCTAGTATTCACTATTCCTCTATTAATCTCAATTACTTTATCGTGGAAACAGAATTCCCAAATCTCTCCTTTAATTATAGCTAAAAGGCGTGATCGACAATACCTAATAACCCTAATTATCAAATAACCTTAGCGCACGATTAGATTCAATTCGATAATAACAATAAGAATTAAAGAAATATCGATCGAGACATGTAATACTAATGCACGTTTCGTATTTAACATGTAAGTCAAATCTTTGCCCTAATTCACTAACGATGATTACATGCAAATTAATGAATTCGGATTGCTACAATGTGAAGATCAATCAAACAATAGATTCCTTTGACTAATCTAAGCTAGCAATCAATCAATCATACGATTAATCGATCAAGAATAAAGGAATTAGCTCCGATCCTCAACAATCTATAGAAATCCTTGTTTTCTCTAAAAAGTCTGAATTATAAACTTAGGGTCGATGTTTTTATTTATAAAGTCTCTAAAACGTAAAATAGAAATATACAGGAATCGGAAAACCCGGGCGTGGCGGTCCGCCATGAACCAGCCCCGGATCGCCAAAAGTTCCTGACGCAGGTCACTAAGCTGTGAGCCGCGGTCCGTAGTATATCCTTCTCGGGCCGCGAAAAATTTCTGACTCGATTTTCAAGAGGCTGCAGATTCTTCGTTACTTGTCCGGTGAAGGCGTGTAACCGCTTCCTGGAAAGCTAAGAACATGAAGAATCATCTCTAAGTCGTTTCACTGAAAAACTCCAAACAGTTTGAGAGATATGAAGCTCCAAAGTTGATCTTCTGCAAATCAACTTCAAATCTCTTCCAAATGAATGTCCGCTTCCAAAAGATTGCCAAAACAACCAAAAACACATAAAAATGTTGTCCATGAATTATGATACCCTGAAACAAATTAGAGGTACATTATATCATTTTGACTGTAAAAACAATATAAAAACCGCTCATATAGAGCGTACAAACCGAGCACATCATCACGTGATACTTTTGGGAAAAGAAACACAATTACTATAAACCTCATCGATCCGCCCCCTAACTAAAACAATCAATCTTAACCACACAAAATTAACCACACGGATTAATGACATGTCATAATCTTAGCCGTCCATCCACATCCTCACTTAAACAAACCGACCTTAACCTTCCAAATCCACACTACTATATAAACTCCCCCATTAATCATCTCAAAATCAAATCATACAAAAAAAACCCAAATCAATTTAATTTCTTCATCTTCTTCGCAAACCCTAATCAATCAAACAGGTATTTTTCTCTTTAATTTTCTCGTAATTTTTGATTAATTGCTCAATATTTCAATTTAATTGTTGTTTATTAATTAATTTTTCTCTGAAATTGAATAGAAATGGCACGAACTAAGCAAACCGCTCGCAAATCTACTGGTGGTAAGGCACCCAGGAAGCAGCTCGCTACTAAGGTGTGTGGTTTACGCTATTCTAGTGTTGTTCCCCCAATTATGATTTTGATTGATGAATAATTAGGGTTTGACTGTTTAATTGATCGTGTTGTTTTGTTCGGATTTTTGTTCCCAATTTGATTTGGGGATTAGGGTTTAGGGGTTTTTATTTGTCAATTGCATGATTGAATTGCATTTTGGGAAGACTTTGTTGTTTGTAAATTTAATTGGGGAAATTGCGCAATCTTCTTCAATTGTAGAGATTAGGGTTTGAATCTTGTTGAATAATCTTCTTGTTGTTGTTGTTGTTTAGTTCGGTGGTTATCAATTTGATTTGGGAATTAGGGTTTATTTGTCAATTGAATGTTTGGAATTTCATTTCTCGAGCACGCTACTAGTAAATTTAATTGTATTGTGTATGTTGGATGTTTTTGGTGTTTGTGTCGATATTTTATCGGGGTGTTCGTATTCGATTGGTTGTTGTTAGTATTTTGCAGGGTAATTCTTGTTTCAATTAGGTTTGGTAAAATTGGGGAATTTTTCTTGCATACAATTTAATAGGAATGTTTAGTTCAATGGGAATTATCTTCCATGTTGTTTAGGTGGGCGAAATTTTGGAATGAACTTGTTAGTGATTGGTACAAATGATGTTATTAAAGTTCATGCGATGATTGTTATGAATGATGTTAGTATGAGATTCCTGTGTTGTTTACTGAGTTAGTAGTTAAGGTGAATTATCGTTCCTTTTTTTGTGTTTTTGAGGGTCGAATTGTTCAGTATGAATGATGTTGGGGGTGAGATTTTGAGTAGTGTTTATGATGAAGTGTTGTTGTATAGCTTGTATGGTTAAGTCGTTCTTATGGTTGTGTTTTTTCCTTGAATGAAGGCTGCTCGTAAGTCAGCTCCAACAACTGGAGGAGTCAAGAAGCCTCACCGTTACCGCCCTGGAACTGTTGCCCTCCGGTAATTCTTCATGTCAATTCATCAACTCTTGTCGAATTGATTGTTTTGGTACTCTGTTTATGCTGTGTGTATTGGCTTCCTATCAGCATTGAAATAACAGTTTTTATTGTGTTTGATGAACAGTGAAATCCGTAAGTACCAGAAGAGCACTGAGCTGTTGATCCGCAAACTCCCCTTCCAGCGCCTGGTTCGTGAAATCGCCCAGGATTTCAAGGTAAATCAAATCACACCATACTGAATTACTGGTGTTGGTCTGTTGCTTAGTAATTGTTTGCTGTGATGTGGAAATCGTATCTGATTGGTTTTTCGGTTATTGATGAATGTGCAGACTGATCTGAGGTTCCAGAGCCACGCAGTACTGGCGTTACAGGAGGCAGCAGAAGCATACCTGGTGGGTCTCTTCGAAGACACCAACTTGTGCGCCATCCATGCCAAGAGAGTCACCATCATGCCCAAGGATATCCAGCTTGCTCGTCGCATTCGTGGCGAACGTGCTTAAGGAGAATGCCCCCCCTATCTCTGGCTCTCAACAACAACAAGAGAAGATGATGCAGTAGTTAATTAGTTCTCTTAATTCCATAGGCTTCATAGCTAGTAGTAACTCTTCTTGTTTGGGGTGTATTGTATATACCATACTACCTATTTGGTTAGTACTATCAGGAATTTTGGATAATTTGTTGCTAATCTGAATGATATACTCTCTGTTTAACTCTTATCAGAGATCGTGATGCTTCCTCCCCTCTCTATCTTTGTGTGTGCTTGCGTGTGTGTGTTTTGTCCAGTTTCCCGAGCTTGGACATTGGGTGTGCTGGTGTTGTGATCGGAATGTGGTATCACTTTGTGGCAGTAATGCGATGTGAGACGCATTTCAATTGATTGATACGAAAAAATTTGTAGGGTTATCAATTGGATTGTGAGTGTAATTGCAGGACAGATTAGAATTTTTTTTAGCTCAAAAACCGTCTCCGAGTGAGATTCCGGCATCATGTGGCCGAGTTGCAAGGCCGGAAACAGGTTGTCGTTAGTATTACGTTGGGCTATTTCTATTCGGATTAACGCGTTTCTAATCCAGGTGCCTAACTTGTTTTGTATATTGGGGATGTTCGTCTGATCAATACATCTCGATTTAAAAAAAATAAATAAAACGATTGTTGTTATCAAATTATTTTGACTTTATCTAACCATCATTTCTTCTAACTGTATCCCACAAAAGAAGTTCAAAACTTTAAGGACTGATGAATCCTGTGCTAATTGAAACTGTCAACATATATACGTTGTGTTTCTACTTTAATCCCATTGTGTTCTTTGAAGTCTATCGGGAGATTGGCTTGTTGGTTGTGAAATTGACCTTCGGTCGATATCGTGGACGTCTATTCGATCTCTCCATAGCTATTGGTTTAATTCATTCTTTATGTAGCTATTGGTTTAATTCATTCTTTATGTTGTACGGAGTAACGAACCAGTTGTGTGTAATTTCCGTATTTAGGATCGATGGGTAAGGACTCAGTTACTCACTTAAGCGAGTCATCAGTGACTGTACACACAACAATTAACTAAACTAGATTTTTTTTTTTTGAGGGAAAACTAAACTAAAATTTCATCGCCCTAAATGCAAGATGGATCATTTCTCACTTCATTCCTCCTTTTGTCTCACTTTTAATATTCCCTTCATTTCATTCATTTATTTACGTTGGGCTTGGATTCCCCTCACAAAACCCGACCCAACGTAAAGAAATAAATGAAATGGAGGGAGTATTATTAGACCTGGCAAACGGGTCATTCGGGTCGGGTTTGGGTCTGGTCAGTTCGGGACGGGTCAGTTCGGGTGCACTATAAAGTTCGGGCCAGTTCGGGTTTGGGTGGGTTCGGGTCACTTCGGGTCTAGCACTTTTCGGGCCAGTTTCTGGTACGAGTCCAATTATTCGGGTTAGTTCGGGTCGGGTTCATTCAGGCGGGTTTGGATCGGGTTGGGTCGGGTTTGGGTGGGTTCGGGTCACTTCGGGTCTAGCACTTTTCGGGCCAGTTTCGGGTACGGGTCCAATTATTCGGGTTAGTTCGGGTCGGGTTCATTTTGGGTCGGGTTAATTCGGGTCTAGTTGAAGAACCGAGACTAATCATTATTAGATATGTACTATTTACATTTATTTCCAATTAGTTGACCAAATATAGATGGAATCCATTAAATCAAATTGTATAATACTCGTCTCATGTAAAGAATAGGAACATTATGCCATATAATATACTCTCTTTATATGATACAAAATTGATTTGCACGAAATGTTCGTATCACTAAATCAAAGGCTAGACATATAGTATGGGGAAATTAAAAAATTCGAGTCAATTTAGTCCGGAACTATTCGGGTTCGGGCATAATCGGGTCGGGCTAATTCGGTTCGGGTCATTACGAGTTCGGGTCAAGTTCGGGTCAGTTGACTTCGGGTGAAAATTGGGTTCGGGTCGGGTGTAATCGGGTTTGGGCCAAATACGGGTAAATTCATTTCGGGTGAATTTCGGGTCATAATTTCCGGGTCGGGCTCGGGTCACTTTTGCCAGGTCTAAGTATTATGCTTCTATAAATCTACACGTCTACAAAAGTACATGCATAAGATTATTTTCTTAGGGGAGGAACCACTTCCTCCAAAGACATATATTGGGATCCACCCACAAGTACATAATTAAGGCAAATCCAAATCATGCATCACTAGCATGATAATCTATGGTGTAAAGTTATGTGCATTAAAATTTATACACCACAGCCATGTGAATTTTGATTGTAACGTCGTCGGTCCAATGTATTACATCACAAAAAAGTGACAATTTTTAAGTTAATGCAATTTAATCTAAAAAAAAAAACTCTACAAACATTGAATTTTTGAGTGGTGTTTAAACTTTCAATAATTGTTGAATAATAACTTTATAATTCTCGCAGAGTTGATTTGATTGCTTGATACACAAAAGTTTTCTTAGGTTGTTGATTGTTTTGCATATAGAACCAAAACACAACTTCAGCTCTGTTAAGTCACGATCATGCAATTACAGGTGAAAAATTCGATGGGGAGAAATTGAACTTAATTGTAAAAGGATAAATTAAAAATACAATTTAGCCAATCAATATTTATCCATTGAAGTATTTTGATCATCAACAAGAGCTCTACTAAGTAATGGCCAAAAAGAAAACAAGAGCTAGATATAAATAAATAATTTAATAAATCAATATTTCGAACAAATCAGAGATAATCAACTTACATGAGATTACATCTTAACAACTTATTGATCTAATTTAGAGGTCTCACGTAATTGACCCCCAATATTTTAGGACCTAATATTGCGGCCCTTTTTCTCAATCGCTATAACAATAAAAAAAATGATAATTATAATATTAAATTTTACATGTAATTTCATATTTTTTGGTGGAAGAAATTAGTTTGACCAGTATATTTAGTCCACCCTTTAATTAATAATGTATATAATATGTGCCCTGTGTTGTGTACACACACATTTTATGAATACCATATTATCACAATAGTTGAACCCAAACCCCTTCACTTGGTATTTCTTGGTGCACCACGAACAGCATGTAAAACCCGGCTGGAGCAACGCTGAAGGATCCGGGTGCGACGACAGTGGCTTGGTACCGACCCGGACCCGTCGGGAATACGGGTCTTGTATGGGTCAAAACAAGAGCCCTTTGGCTCATAGCAAAAGAATGTGTAACAAAAGGTGGCCTAATCATGGAAATCTTAACCAAACCCGGGTTAATTAACCCCGTAATCGAGAAATTAACCGTAAAAATATTACCGTAAGCGATCTTGGTATTAGAAGCGGGTACCGTAATGGTCGGACGGAGCCCCGAATTTGCCGGATCCAAGTATGGTGGTGAAAATGCCTCCAAGCTAAGTTCCGTAGGAAACAACACGTTTGTAAAGTTGTAGAACTGATGTGGGTTACTTCCACCCACTAATACCCTACCATCTCTTAATAAAGTTGCACACGAGTGGTACATCCTCGGGATTGTACTCGGTGTCATGACTTCGAACCTAGAACCTAATGCAAGGTGAGGATGGTACATCACGGGGTTTAAAATAGGATCACGACCAATTTCCCATCCAGCAGAACCTGCTCCAGCTCCGTTAATAATTAACACCTTTCCATTCGGAAGGACTACCATGTCGCCCATGGCTCGAGCCATGGGCATAGTCTCCATTTCCCATGTCGGGTTCGGGTCCGTAATTTTCAACCGTCCACAATTGTTGAGGGCCTTTGGATACGTCTTGTGCCAAAATGACATATCATACGCCCCGTCGGGCGTACCACCACATATTAGCACCTCGGCTTCCACTCTCGACCCGAGCTCCAAATTCTTCAACGGTAGGAGAACCGCGGACCCGGTAGCCGGATAGTTCCTCGGGTCCCCACCCGTTATAACCGGGTAAGTCCGAACCACCTTATGCGCATTATAATCGTATAAAATCGACTGATTATTAGCGAAAATGAACAAATTCCCATCCACATTGAGAAAAACAAACGGGTACAAATTATTCTCAGCCCATATATCAACTTTTCCCGAAGTTTCAAATAAAAATGGTAAATCATAAAGTTTTATCCTAGGGAAAAACTCGTAATTTGTTTGATTTCGACCACCAATAATAAACATTTTATCATCGGGTAAAATATGGTTAGTAGCGTACCACCTACGCACGATCAATTGGTTAGGAAGCTCCTCCCAATCACACGTAGGGCACGGTGTAAACATCCGAATCGAGCGTTCGCCACGCTTGTCCCCACCGCTTTGAATAAGGGTGCCGTCGGAGGCCATGCTCCCCGACGAGCACCACGTGTCGCTTAGTATATCCAATGGGCGGATTGTGTTGGTCGAAATGTCGTACTCGACCGAGTGAGCCGTACAATCGGTATTATTTGGACTTGGCTGACATTGAGGTAGGGTGATGTTCGACGGTCCGGAATCGGACCGGTCGAACATCACCACACGGTCGTTGTGGAGGAGTTGCATATGCATGGCCGAAACGCCTACGTTTGGTAGTAGAAATTTCCATTGTCCTCCACCTTGGGCTAGTGTATATTGAGGAAGAACTAGCGTGAACAAGAAGATTAATAATAATAACAAGAAGGTGAAGTTTTGTGACATTGGAAAATAATTAATGGTACGAATTTTATTTGGGTTTATTAAGTTTTTGAGGTTTTGGAGAAGGGTTTTAGAGATGATGATAAGGTACAAGAGAAATGAAGAAGTTTATTGAGGTATAAATACTAGTGTGAAAGAATAGTTGGGTAGTCATAATCTTGAAAAATAAAATTAATCTTTAAATCTTTTTTTTTTTTTTTTTTTTTGTTAAAACTTAAAAGAAAGCATGTATGTATTTAATTTAAAGTGAGGTGAAAATAATAATAATCATAGTATTAAGTGAGGTTTGTCCCTCAAAATTCGTGTTCATGCATATAATGCCAAATGAAATTCAGCAAAATTCATATACTCAGGAAATTTATTAATACTTCATTCATGTTAATCATACTACATATAAATTGAACAAGTCTTACGGATATTTGATTGTGTAGTCTACACCACATTGTATTTTAGGTACTCCCTCGATAATAAAATTAATTTTAAGAAGGCTTCCGCGTATTTGTAGCATAAATTTTTGTTACGGTAAAACTTATGTAGAAAACTTTTACCCAAGAAAGAAAAGAGAACCATAATATTTGCAAAGTTTAAGAAAACGAGTAATAACAAATTCAATGGTTGAACATTCATATATACGCATAAATCAAACGCGCAAAGTTAAATAAACCCCAATGGTTTGGCTTGTTTTCAGAAAAATTGTTTCCTATACGTACTCATTTTCTTTTGTTTTTATTAATATAGAATCAAAAGTTTTATTAGGAGTAGAATACTTGAAAAATAAACTCACATATTACTTTAAGTTTTACTTAAGATATTATATTGTTGGAGTTGACAACTTGATGATAAACTCACACGTTTTGCGTGTGTTTTGTTGATGAAAAAATGGACCACTTCTAATTGTGCTTTTGTCAAATCATACTAATTAATGTTGTTAGTATATTTTTGTTTTTGTGATGATGGAGTTGTGTCCTATAAAAAGTGCGAAAACAGCTATAAGCGATAACAATGTCACCGTGTTTTGAACTTAACTTGGAACTCTATGTCATTGAAACTAAGGGGTAGTAGTACTTTCTCGATTGCTAGCTAGCAATATGACTAATATCCCACATTCCCACTTAAATTGATAAGTGATCACTACTTCACTAATCACTAGTGACTAGTGACTACTGTCTTTGATCTTTGTAGAAAAAGTGAATATATCTAACTTAATTATTAACCTCCATTTGGCTTCCGCTAATCAATAAGAGTAGTAGGAATATCGGATCGGGATCGGATTGGATCGAGTACACTACTTGGTATATATACGCTAGGCTATACCTAACAGGCTAACAAGTTACAGATCGAGTGTTTTCTTTGTGGTCTCGAGGATCGGATGTAGTTTCTTCCGCAACATTGAACATTATATGCTTCAATTATTGGTAAAGGCTACATACATGTAAATTAGATCGATGTATGAAAAATGAATGTATATTGAAAATTGTTTGATGTGAATGAGTAGTAGTATTTGACATTTCCTTTTTAATGAAAAATTTGTAACATGGCCAAATCAGTACGAGTTTATAATTATGAACTCATTGAGGCGATTTTTCATTGAGATTGGGGCTTCTAGCGTCGTACAATCGTACTGTAGTTGATTATTTTGTTCAACAACATTCGACTTATCCTTCAAACACCAAACTATACAAGTACACTATTTAATTCCTATCTTTCAACAAGAATTTCTTCTTACAAATATCAATTATTTGCTTGAAAAAACTGTACTCATGAGCCCAAATTCAAGTTACACATCAAATTGTATGTGTAAAAGTCAAAAAGATACCCAAAATTTGTCAACAGTGGGCCAAAATTTGTCATCGGTGCTTAATCACGCTAAAAATGTAAATAAAAGTCGATAACGCATTTCGGTCTATTATTGAGGTCGCAATTTGATGATATATGCCCTCAATAAAATTAAGATGTTGCAAGTTTTACCCAAAGGCCTTTTCTACTAGGAACATTTTGGTGCACCACGAAGAGCATGTAGTATCCGGGCGGGGCAACGTTGGCGGACCCGGGGATCATGAAGTGGAGCTCGAACTCGCCCAAACCTAACGGTTTTACCATTTTTGCATTGGTTAGTACAAGCAACCTCTGGCTCATGGAGAAGGAATGTGTATTGAAGGGTGGTCTAACCATTGTAACCTTAATTGAATCCGGCTTAAACACCCCGCTAATAAAGAACTTAATTTTAAGGGTTTTCCCGTAAATGATGTGAGTACTTGAACCCGGGAAGGTTATCTTTGGTCGGATGCTTGATTGGGCTGGATCCAAATATGGGGGTGAGAAGGCTTCCAAGCTAAGCTCCGTAGGAAATAGCACATTAGTGAAGTTGTAGAATTCGTGTGGGTTACTCCCACCAACTAATACCCTCCCGTCTCTTAATAGAACAGCACAAGAGTGGTACATCCTTGGGATTGTGGTCGGGTTCAAAACTTCGAACCTCGACCCATTGACATTGTCCGGGTGGTAAATTACTGGTCTGAGAGCGGGGTCTCCGCCCAGTTCCCACCCGGCAGTGCCTGATTGAGCCCCATTAATAATAAGCACGTCTCCATTTGGAAGGACCACCATGTCACCCATAGTACGAGGCATGGGCATAGTTTCCATGGCCCACGTTGCATTTGGGTCAGTAATTTTAAGCCTTGCACATGAATTTAAAGCCGGCAAGAACCCGCCTTGCTTGGCCTTCACATAAGCTCCTCGACGAGCACCACCACAAACCAACACCTCGGCCTCGGCCTTGTCCCCCAACTCCAAATTTTTCACAGGTAGGAGAACCGCGGACCCAGTACTTGGGTAATTCCGCGGGTCTCCACCTGGGACAGTTGGGTAGGTCCTAACAACCACATTTTTCTTGTAATCAAACAAAATAGCCCTATTATTTGCAAAAACAAAGAGATTACCATCCACATTAAGGAATACATAGGGGTATAAATTGTTATCTAACCCACGGTCATATACTTCACCCAAAAAAGGGAAAGGTGTAAGTGTAGAAGTAGAGGGTGTTATTGGGTAAAATTCATAACTATTTGCTCTTATACCACCAACAATTATAGCACTACCATCGGGTAAAACATGGTCACTAGCATACCACCTATGCTCTTTTAGACCGTCAGGATTTTCCACCCAATCACAATTACTAGTGCAATTATTAGGTGCAAACATCCTTACGACACGTTCACCGTCGTAGTAGCCACCCGTTTGCGCTAGGCTGCCGTCCCCGAGCACGGCGCCTGAGGAGCACCACGTGTCAGTGGTGATGTTAAGTGGACGTATAGAGTTTGTTAACGTGTTGTACTCGACCGAGTGGGCCGTACAATCGACCGGTAGGTATTTATCCCTAGGATTGTGGCGACACTGGTTCGCAGGTAAGGAGAGGTTGGATGCACCAAAATTCGTTCGGTCGAACATTACGACACGATCGTTATTAAGGAGTTGCATGTGCATGGCTGAAATTCCTACGTTTTTTAGTAGGAGTTTCCATGAGCCACCTAGAGCGGATATAGTGCAAGGAGAAAAAATGAGTATTAGGAAGAGAATTAAGGTTTGTGGTTTTGAATAATTGAGATTATTGTTTGTATATGACATGCTTAATTGAGTTTCAAGCTTAATTTGTACGTTACTTGATGATTTGTGATTTCTATTTGTGGGTTATTTGAAAGGATTAGTGTGTGGTACTTGTATTTATATAGTTGGAATGTCAAAGCTATTGAATTTCATGCATGGGGCGTCCGTATGTAGTTGACATTCTATAGCATGAACATAATTCGGAGAATGTATTATTATGTTGTTGGGTATTGCATGATTGAGTTCTTAGCATTATTGTTGACATACATTATAATCCGATCCGTCTTCGATTTTTTGAGCTATCATTAGTGTAAACACATACATTCATAGAAATGTGCAATAGCGGATGCACTCAAAAATTTCGAAAATATTCATACAATTTTTTTCGCGTGTGTGTGAAGACATTAACAATTTATGCTTTTGATCAGTTTGATTTTACATTGTGAATATACATTCAACACGAAAATTAGTGTCCATAATAACCTAGAGAGCAATTTGACTAATTCCGTCCAATTAGCTTAACAGTCAAGGCCTTAATTAGTTAATTGACTTTGTTCATGTACGTACATGAATCTTGGATGGTACATGCAATAATGTTCACATTTTATGACCTAAGTTGTATAGTTGTCTAATTGATCATTGTTTAGAACTAACTAACTACCCTATAAACACATGCTAATCATCCTCTATGATACCCCTAACCTACACAATAAGAATAATAATATCACAAAATCCTTTTTAATCTACAAATTGAGCAATATTATGATTTTGTTGTTTATCGACATTGCGATTGTTAAGATATAACAAATTATTGGGCCTCAACCAATAGTCTAGACTTTTGGTTGAGTTGACTCTTTAAAATGTTGGTTATATCTTAACATTGATGTTACATTTCTTTGATTTTCTTATTTTGAATTATAATACTGAATTAATCATTCTCGGTCTATATTTAATTGCTAATGGAAGTCGTACTTGTTATAGATTTATAGGGGCTTAATAATATGCATGGTACAACTAGAGTATCGCAGCCACCACTTATGATGGGATTTGTCCTACCCACCTTGTGGATTATGGGTGTGAATTGAAGTATCGACACCAAATTAGAATTTCATGCAGATTTTGTTAACATTCTCCGAAACTCTGGATTGCGGATAACCCAATTTGTACAGCAATCTGCCTATGTCCCACTTCCGCTAACCCCGACAATCTCCCACCACCTTCCTCCTCTCCGATATCAATTCGGCGTTCTTTCCCGACGACCCACATCCATTCCAATTACCCACTCCCATGATCCACCCTAAATTGACCATAAAACAAAGGAATAAAATAAAACCCACAGAGGTTTATTAATCCGTATTATAAACAATAAATAAAGGAAAAATACATAAAAATAATCCAACGTATGCTTAACCTTCTAAAAATAATCCCACCTTACCATATGTACAAAACTAATCCAACGTTTCATTTTGTCTTCTAAATAACAGTCCTAATCTAACGGAAGTTCTTTTGTCTGACATTAGAGCATCTCCAATGAAGAGCTACAAGCATTGTTGCTTTGACCTGCCAACTAGGAGAGAGGGAAATTTTGAGCAACAATCACAAAACACCCACCATTTGCTACAATGGTAAAACTACAAATAATGTAGTTTTGGGTGGGGCCTTTAAATATTTTTTGTTTTTATTTATTAATTATTAATACCAATTTTCACTATTTTTTAATGTTTTAATATTTTTTTTAATTCTCAAGCTACCACTAGATATGTAGCTTGTGTGAACAACATGGCTTTGTCAAACTACAAACCAAAAAAAAAAAACAATGGTATGAGCTGCATATGTCAGCAGCTTAAAAAACAAAACTACATGCAAAACCAACCATTGGAGATGCTTTTAGCGTTAGCCAGACGTCCAGACTCCATAATGTAAGTTTTGTTTCATTTATCCACTTTTCAATCTTTTCGAAGATCAATTATAAATCTCCTAAGATTTCATCATACAAAAAGAAAAGAACAGGAAGATTTTATCTTCAATAAAGATACGCTGAAATT
The DNA here is from genome assembly GCA_038382645.1 of Spergularia azorica. Taxonomy (NCBI): domain Eukaryota; kingdom Viridiplantae; phylum Streptophyta; class Magnoliopsida; order Caryophyllales; family Caryophyllaceae; genus Spergularia; species Spergularia azorica. The sequence continues at coordinate 19,625 of JBBYHQ010291169.1, forward strand.
TATTGTACTACAATTATTGCTCAGCAAATCACAATTTTACTTGTCCCAGAAATTTTCAAAAGAGGGAGAAGAATACTTAGGTAGATTTCCATTCTGTTTAGAAAATTAGGCATCGGTGTCTTGATAGTTATTAATGAATCAAAACAATTCACAAATCAATTTTCCTCAGAACTATAGATGATGGCCACAAGAGAAGATTAGAAGGGGCGGTACGGTGGTGCGTGGTAACATAATTGTCGAAGTGGTGTCGACGTAATTATTGCAGGAGTTAAGGCCGTAGTCGACTGGTTGAACTTTGAGTCGTGCGTAATAATCTTAGCTTGTTACGTATGAATAACGTTTGTTATTATAAGCTAATTATGGAGTAGCTATTAGCGTATATTTGAAGAGTGTTTTGTTACCTTACCTTGCCGAGATGACGACTATTTATTGTGAATTCTTCGACGAGGATATCATTGAGAAGAAAAAAGACATGAAGGAAGAAAGACAAAGGTGGAAGGCTATTCGAGAGGAGAACGCTCGGAAGGCTGCGAGAAATTAATCACCGATGGGAGTATGTATGTGTTGAATTAACTAGTTATTAATATTTAATTAATGTAATGATGTTTGAATCTATAATAATGTGTGTTGAGATTTAATCTAATTAAAGATTTTAGTACGTATGCGTCAATTTCAAGTTTGCCATTATCATTATGCGAGAGAGATTAAGGGGAAAGAGGTCGATTGATTTATGGACGTATTTCTTTGAAAAATACTCACTCCGTACATCTGGTCCATTAGTGCTCTCCTCCTCCATCTTCGCCAACACGTAAGCCACAATCTTTTCAGGGAGGCAGAGTAAATGACACGCTTGCATCTGCAGTAAATCGTCAACTGTCACCTTTCTTATGCACACCATTCTTCAAATTGATGATTGTTTCTGGGTTTAATTTGGGGATTCCAAGAGGTGGGAATTGTATTGCAAGGGGTAAATCAAATAACCCAAATTTTATTGAGAAAAAAAAAAAAATCATACCGGAAGGGGTATTTAAATACGTATTTCTATTTAAAAATTACAAAAATACATAATTCAAATACCCGAAGGGGTATTTAAATACGTATTAATTGATAAAAAATAATAAAAAAAATTTCAAATACCTTAAATACTTTAAAAATACAAAAATAAAAATAATTCAAATACCCGAAGGGGTATTTAAATACGTATAAAATACGATTCAAATACCCGAAGGGGTATTTAATCACGTATTTCTATTAAAAAATACAAAATTAAAAAATTCAATTACCCGAAGGGGTATTTAAATACGTATAAAATACGATTCAAATACCCGAAGGGGTGTTTACCTTGAAAAACCCTCGATAATGGGTGTTTTAAAGCTTGATAGGATTATGGGCCTCCAATGTAGAGATATTAGAGTTAAACTTATGGGCCACAACCCACAGTTCTTCTTGGGTTAGAAGACTTAGAACTCAGCAGAGCACAACGAAAACAAACGTAATGAAGAAGCAAAATGAGGTGGTCTTGAGGATGAAGGTGAGGACCAAGGAGAGAGAGAGAGAAATGAGATTAAATGGGGCAGTTTTTTTTTGAGATTAAATGGGCCAGTTTTTTTTGAGATTAAATTAGGAGAAAGATAAAATGAGGAGTTTCGATTTGTGTGCTTTTTTTACTCGTTTAAATGTAGTCCCTAGGCTTATCATTTATGTATTGATTTCAAGTTTTCAACATTATTATGACTATAATATCGATCCAAGTTTGAAATTAACTTGACAAATATAAACCCCGTCCGAGTTTATGACTTTGTGGGACAATTTGTTATATGTTGACGGGTTTATGACCGAGATATTACACTTTACTACTCGGAAACTGAGCAGAATTTTCAGTTCGTGCCAAGGGGAGTTTTTCTGAATGGACTATATAATCTCGGAAACTTGAGTGCGTGATCATACACATGAATAATGCTGCAGTTGGAATACAGCATTAGAAAAGTAGTAATGACACTACTAAATTGATTTACCAGAATATCTACAGATCGAGGGCAAAATTCTTAAAAAGTACAGATTTTCCAATGCAG
>JBBYHQ010291578.1:0-21678 GCA_038382645.1 Spergularia azorica
GATGCCGATTTAGGGTGTCTTGCTCCTAGCTCATTGCTCACCCTTACACTGTAAAATCACCAGTAAAGAAACCAATATTGCTACACTGTTAAGCAAGAAAAAAATTGTGGCTTCTTTCTGAAGTTACAGAGGAAAATCTTAGCTAACCTTGCAGCTGCATTGAATCCTACTGAGATCATGAACACCCATCCTGATATTGTCATACTGCCATCACAAATTACAAGAAATCTTAGACCTCACACAGCCCCAGATATCGAAAACAATGCACTTCCAGGAAAAAACAAAGGAATAGAAGCATTCTTACATTAGCTACATCAGTATAATAAATGTCATACCAAATTAATTACCAGACAGATGATGATCGATTTGATTTACAGTTTCCTTTGACAATTAACCATCAGGTCAATCTAGATCAATTTAGGCCATAGTATATCATCTGAAAGAACACGGACATGGGTAACAACAGTTACTGAAAAACATAAAAGATCGATGGTCCATCTTAACAGATCAGAAGGCAAAAGGTGCCCACCTGGTCTATGATCCTTAATTCCATTCGGGTCATTTTGGAGTCATATCGTTCAGAATTTATTCTCACAGTTGGGAGTAGACAGTGGGAACAATTGACATAACTCAGGACCACATTAAGATTGCTCGACTGTTATATCAGGAATCCTAGTACAGCACTATTTCCCTAAAAATATCCTAGTTTGTTATATGCACCTGAACATCACATTTTAATAGCACTACACATGATGCAAGATGCTTGAAAACAACATATATGCTCACTCTTTTCTGTTACAGTGATAGAACAATCGCTACAACTCGATTGTAAATACGAGGCCAACTCGAGCCACACAACTTACCAACCCGAAAAACCTGATAACCATCCAATGGCTAACCCATCCTGTAAAGCTCAATCTTTTTTAGCTTAATTTCATTGAACTGGTATATCTTCTAAACCTAATTTTTACTTAATTTCTGAACCTTGTTAGATGTTTCTGATATCATGCAAAAGAACCATCTCAACAGAAAGCGTAAGTTGATATTAAGGCTAGGTCAATGGTTTTATATCTTAACACGCAGGAATCAAAAGTAATATGAAAAGAACGAAGTTGAGCTACGAAGTGTCGTGTTACCTTACAGAGAGGGAGTCCAGGGCAAGCTGAGCATTGTCTAGTAATCCAGCAATCAACACCAAAATCTGGAAGTACCAAGTCTCTAAGCACAGCATCACAGCTGAGGCAGTGGACAACTTCAGGAAATCCCAAAGCCCGGAGAAAGCGGCCCAACTAAACCCGGTCCAAGTATACTTAAACTTACTACTATACAAAATGTAAATAAATTGTGCAACCACAATTATCCACCAAGACAAGCTAAGCATCAAGGAGGCCCCAAGCAAACCCCAACCAAGCTTGAACATTACTACCCACGACAGAAAAATGTGGAACACAAGGGCCGCGGCTGAGATGTATGCACTCGGGAATACTACGCATTGTGACTGGAGGAACTTTTGGATGGGGAAATTACAAGCATAGGCGAAAATCTGTGGGATAAGTCCTAGGATGAAAACACCTGCTGCTGAGGCTATGTCCTCTGGCTCTCCTAGTAATAAGAGGATGTCCTTTGAAAAAATGTACACTACCGTTAAGGGCATCCCAGTGGCCATAAGGAGTATCGTTGATCGTTGCATATAGATACCGAGCATGTCGTATTTGCTCGCCCCGTATGCTTGTCCACATAACGTCTCCACTGCACTTCCCATCCCAAGCTACATATATACATGTACATATGTTCATTAGCCACATTAATCATAATGGTACAAAAAAAAATCAGCAATCGTTTAATTGATGTCTTATTCATCCTATGATTATGATCAAAATCGATCCTTGTTAATGTTCAACACACGTTTTTAAAATCTATATGCGAGCTGTTGTCTCATAACTAAAGACGGAGACCCGTACTACAAACCTTAGTACCAACTATTCAGTCTCAACCAACAAATCAACGTCAAGAGGGCCTAGACTGCTCCCCACTCATTACATGAGATGAACTAGTTACTAGTGAACTACTGTACAATACTACGACATTGTTTTCCTTTTACTAGAAAATCGATACAACTTCTCGTACTGTTGAATCAATTCAATCCATTATTGATGAAGATTTTCATGCTCCTCTTTTTGATTAGTACACTCCGGTTTATTAAAGAAACATACTACGCCGTGTGTTTCTAAAAGAGTAGAAAAATCACTACCAATCAAAGATAGGTAAGAGAGGCATGAATACCATAAAATCATACTTTTCGTCCCTTTGAATTGTTAACAGGTAGTTTACATTTCTCCAAAATGTTAAAAACAAATGCCAATCATAAAAAAGAGAAAGACTAAAGTTTTGGAGGGAATACTTGGGAATAAATTCAAAGACAGTATTTTTGTTCACTTTATTTATATCTGTAAGATTAAAGAAGAGTGTTACGAGACACTCGTGGCACAAGATAGCAGTATAGAAAACAACTTCATTATCGTCATGTTAAGATTCGTTGACATAGAAATAAAAATAAAAAGGTGAAGATCACGCTACCATTTTCTTATCAGATACTTGTGATCAGTAGTCAGTGATACTGACATACACTGATACGTTTGAACCGCTTTAAATCAGCTTATGAGGATGTGGTACGTGCGTTTGATTACTAACCACATACATGCATGCGACTATGTCACATTTATGCATTCGCCGTCATGGGTGAATCTAGTTTCGTAAAATCGCTATTACGAATTACTATGCTCCTCATCCTTGTGAGTTGTGAGCCATGAGCCGTCTATGTGGACTTCAAGATAAAACAATTAAAAAAAGAAAAAAAAATTCTAAGGTAGGAATTAATTAACTACACTAAAACGCCAAAGTACTGCTAAAGCCTTTTTTGAATGTCAGCATATCTGCTCTGATTACTTCTTGTTTTGTTTCATAAGAGGACAAAGCATCCCCCTCCTATAATTTTTGAGGTTTTGTATTTGAGGACCAAAAATAGTGAATAATCTCAAACGTTTAGAATATCGACCGTATGTTTTATATATGACTTCAACAATAATAAATCAAATGACACAAATAATAAACTATAGAAGTCATGTTTATAAACTCGGAATACTATTCATTGAATTTATGACATATTCGTGCTACTCAATACTCTGTTGTTTTCATATGTCGACGTTTAGTTTGAGAAATCTCTCACATATATATTTGAAGTTCGAACGATACGTTTAACAAGTAGAAATAACAAATGAAAGCAATCTCAACGTAAAAAAATAAAAATTGTGTATGAAAATGAAAATTCTTGTAGTAGAAGGGCCCCATGCACGAGATAGGACAATGATAAAAAGTTTGGTCGAATAATATATATACAAAAAACAATCGTATAATACTTGATTGATAAATTTGAAGGCGAATTCCATCTAGAAGTGCTTTGATGTGACATAAGGAAAAATACTTCATTCGAGCATTTCCATTCAAATGACATACTTACTTACCTCACTCTTATTATGTCTCGAGGATTAATTACTACTCCTAGGATTATACGGAGTAATATGTTATTTTGGTTAGCATCAAATTTTTATTTGATTTCTTTGAGTTGACGATCATAAACAATGTTTATGGTAGAAATACTATCTAAATGAGAAATCGCACATACTCGATGTTGTGATACTTTTAACACTAAAAGAGTTTTAAACTGTAACACCTTTTATACGTTTTTGTCTCATAACAAGTTAATTAACAGCTCATTGTGTAAAGCTGTCTCATTTAACCGCCTCATAAAGAGTTAAGACCATCGAGAAAGGTAAAACTTGACTTTAGTATGTACCTTAACACATACATAAAACATTAAAACACAAACACGATTTTATTATAAGATGGACTTATTCAAGTTTTTACGGAATAGTAGTAACACACATGAACTGAATGAAAAGAAAAACATACCATGAGGCCATAAGCCAATAGTTGGACGCCGTTATTACCAAGAGAGGAGGCAGCAAGCTCAAGATTTCCAAGGTGACCACAAAATATTTGCGTCGACATCGATAAAACGTTGTTTAGCAAATAAACCACGATGGCTGGTCCTGCCAAAGGAACCAAGTACTTCATCTCGAGCCATGTCGCTAGCCACCACCGTTGGACCGTGGCTAAGTCGTAGTTCGTAAGCGTTTCTTCAAGGGCCGAGTCCGCCTCGTGGACCGCCTTTGATTGTGGTGGTGTAGGGAGGAGGTGTTCATCATAGTCTCTTCCTCTAGAAGCCATGTTTTTTTCTGTTTGGGTGAACTATTATGATTTTGTTGTGTGTGGATTGTTAGGCTTCTAAATGATAGACATGGAGATAAATAGTGTATATCTATATAGATAGAAGTTCTTTGTCATTTTGTTGGGATATAATCACATAGTAAGTATATAACTATATTTGTACCAAAGAGATGATTTTTGACTATATTTGTACAAGGTTAGAAAAGGAGTGTGAGGTATATCATGACGTATGTCTAAATATGTCCCAAATAAAAGGAGATATATGTCTATACATGTGTGGCAAAAATGGGAAGGTAATCAACTAATCAATGTAAAATAGATTAACAGTAATGATATGTTGTTCAGATTCCTTGGAACTACTCGATGAATTTAGCTTTCTTTCTACTCGATGTATTAATGTATATATATACGAGTATAAGACCTACTGTGTTTCAATGGTTTTTGATTAATAATAATAACCCTCAATAAAAATTTCATTAAAGTTTACCGTTCGATCAAAATAAACATAAAGAGGTATAATAAGAAAATGGAAGGAATTCTAGAAGAAATGAAAATAGCCGTATCCAAATTGATTTTTAAAATGACGGCATAAGTCAAAATCAGGAGCTTGCAAGTGGTGGTGATCATCTCTGTACATATACCTTGAGAGTTTATTGCGAAATTCACATTGTCTACCAATCAAAGAAAATCTTAAATTATTGTTGTGTAATAAAAGGGAGAAATGCTTAATGCAACACGGTTTAGCGTTAACCCACAATGTAATTCGAGACGTTAATGATGGGATTAGTAGGCAAGGCCGAATGATATTTACACGATTGTAGTACTCGTATGTGTCAACATAATAAAACAGAGTGATATATTGATCAACTATTCACTGGACTACCTTTCAACAGAGCAAATCAAACAAGTTCAGGTCCTACAAGAGTAATTACTCCGCATCGTACTTTTGTAAGACAATGTAATGCTAAGACAGTGTTAATGTCATTTGTCGTATCATTAAAAAGGAAGTCTTACGTATTATCGTATACAGTATGAATTTGTGTGACTGTTGTCCACTTTATGTACCCTTGCCCTTCATTTCTCAAGTTTTGGTGCACTTACCCTAGTGTTTCATGCCTAGTCTACTGATTAAGATGGAGGTATAAACGCAAGTCGTGAAACCAATTTCAAAGTATAGTAGCCCTTATCTCGAGCCTTAGACCCCCTCCTCTTGGGTTCTATTCTATTATGGCTTTTGATGTCGAGGACATCAATCTGACTCGTACACTGGCTACAGAGTATGTAATGGCGGTTATTGCCTTACCCTTTCTTCGGAAAGGAAAACATCCGACACCTTCTTCCCTCGTTTAATAAAAGCACTAGCTTCCTCTCGACAAACTACTGAGGTCGCGGCTATGATAACCGTCCCCGGACCTATCTAGCCGCTAATTCTAACTAGTACCACATACATGATACATTGATACATGATTACCCCCCAATTTCACCAAATATGGAGGCCGTTGAAAAATGATTGTTAACAGGCAACAACCCACATTCCAATGATAAATGAACATTATGGTACTGTTCTTTTGGCACCATTTGTTCTGTTATTGTTGTCAATATCAAATTTATGATGTCCCAAAATACTTCCATCCTACTGAAAATGATACTCCCTAAAACATGGCAATGAAATAAATGAATAGAGTTCAGAGCCTGACCATTTTGCACGACAAAGACGGAGTGTCTCATGACAAGAACGGTGATGCGAATGGACAATAAGTGCGCTGACTCCAGCGTATAACTCGAGCCTGTAATCTTCAAATAATGAAATAAGCTATGAGTATTTCAAAATGGATTACAACTATGCGTCTCTGAAGTCTGAACTATCTTATCAAGCAAAATACAACTCAAATGGGGAGATGTCAATCTGTACAAATCAACGGGACAACTGCTCACAGAAGGTTAAAAATAATGTACATAACTGTAAAACTTTACATGTAAAGAGGAAAAAAAGAGGGAAAGGGGAGTGAGGCAGCAGAATGTGTACTGCAAAGGGATTCTGAACAGCAATTTTACCGCACTATGAGATAGTTCCGTATCTCTTTCCAATGGGTTGCTTAACATCTTCGTGCAGTTATGCTGGCAATGGTTCTTCCATGACTGTCATTACAATAGCAAGCTGATATTAGTAATGTGCTGGGCCGTGTAAAGAGGAGAGGAAGGACGGACAACGCATCAAAAAGCCGGAAACACAAAAAGAAGAGGGTTTTTTTTTTGTTGGAACTGCTGAAATGTTCTCACTTCTCAGTAGTCATAAGGCCTCACCCTTAGAATGTGAAAGAGAGTGGACTGAAGAACTAATAAGAATACCTTTATTTTTCTCGGAGACCTTAACTGGACCCTCCTCCATATCATCGGCATGCGAAGCCGCAGGGATCTTTGTAGGAACATCAGGAAGGTCCAGCTCGTCCTCTCCTGAAACTGCAACTGCTGGTGCTTCTGGCAGGTCCTCAACAGTGAGCTATAACAACAAAAGAACATCATTGTACGAAGACAAATAATGGCAAACTTGTAGAACAATTAAAACTAAGGACAACATTTAAGCCGAGCCCTTTCGGCTGCTGGCGATACACTAACTACAACTTGTTGCTCAGATGACCCAAGCTGCCGTCATTAGAAATCACTGAAACATATGGTGAAACAACAGAACAGCAGTGATACAAGAAACTCTACATTTAGCTAGCCAGCCGTCAAGCTTGAGATAACTACTTCAGCTTGCAATGGCAAAGGTACCCATCACAATACATCTAATTACAGTTTGGCATTCCAGAGATTACGACCATTGTCCTGATTGTTTCCGGAGAGAGAGGGGATGGGGAAGCTCCACTTGCAGGAGAAAAGAGATACTCCCCCCCCCCCTCCACATCTGCTAAAACTGATCACTAGACATTCATAGGCATAGGCTCTCTTGATAGAATATCCATCTTTCCACCAAATTCGCAAATCTTCTAGCTCATAAAAAATTCCGTCATTTATTATTTTACTAGGCTGGTTAGTTTGAAACTTTTCCAGATTCTCAGTAAAAACTTATAAGCTTATAACTATCTAACGGTCATGCAAAAAAAAAGGTAAAAAAAAACACAAAAACTAAGCACATTTCGCAGCTTGGAAAAAATAGAACTCCTTGCTAAAAACTTTGGTCCTTTATAACATACCTCTGCTTCGAGGTTCTCGAATTCTGCTAATACGTCTTCTTCATCTTCGGCAGATAGTTGCTCCCCAAGGATGGCATTTACTTCCTGCAAAAGTCACGTCAGAAACTGAATAATTAAAAATATGACCAATCAACAACACGGAAGAACAAATAACATTAGCCAAAATTGGGAAATGATTGCCCACATAAATCCAGTGGGCCAAGGAACATATAAATGTATGAATAAGTAACAAAAGCAACACACAACACTTCCACACCTCAGGCACCCCCCAAAAAGAAACCCCCCAGTGTCCCAATGTCTTTTTTCTCTTCTTTTGTGTGAATCCGGTGAGGCTGCATTAGCAGCACTTGGCAATTTTTAACTCATCACGCCTACAACTTCGCCACAAGCACTTCTATGGTCTAATGATTTCATAATTTGTCAAATTTATCGGAAGTGAGAAATCTACCATATCACCCCTCCAATATTTGAAGTGGGCTACTTCGAAAAAGTATATAATAGGCATGTGTAAATAGAATTTGACACAGAGACCTAGTGAACATTAATCATCACAATATACGAGGGTAGTAACAAAATAATCAGACACCTCTCATCTCTTGTTTGAATCAACCTATTTCCTATTCCACTCAAACTACACACCTAAGAACTTAGAGTATGATACAGCCTTTACCCTCCCAAAGACACACACACACACACAAAAAAAAATACAACAAAGCAAGTCCAGACTCACTATATAAATTAAGACCACTTTCAGGTTCTATCATCATTGGTTAAAAGTAAATGAAAGCACAGAAGATAGAGGAAAGCTCACATTTTGATATGCTTTAGCTTCAGCAGTCTCATCCATCAATTTCTGAACATCTTCTAGACTTATTTCACTTTGTAAAGCTTTCATAGCACTCTCCCCGGCCTTCAAACTCTCAAAAACAGCGTTCTGCTTGCTTGCCAGTTCAATATCGGCTAACTAAACAAATTTGCAAGTTAAATTAGCATCAGAAAAGCAAAAACAGTTACGAAAGATTATAGCAAGTAAGCAACATACATAAATATTAGACAACTTTATTAAACTCTTACTTGCTGCTCAACATTAATCAACCAAGCATCGACTTTTTGAAGCAATTCTTCCTGCACCTTCTTCTTCTTCAATGCTAACAAGGCTCTATCTTTTTTCTTATCCCGAATCAGGTCTCTTGCCGCTTGTTTTTCAGCTTCAATCACAGCATCAAGCTGAAAAGACCATCTAGTTTTAATAGTAAGAAATAATATTCTAGCAATAGAAATTGAGCTACTAAACTTAGCCAATAAGGAATGCTCGAATGTAAAAGAAGGTTCATACCAAAACCTATACACCAAAAATTTACGCTAGGCATAACATGTAAGTATAACAATCCAAGAAAGCCTTGAAGTATTCAAAATCATTTTGTCATCACTAGTGTAAACTATTACGGTAAAGTAACAAATGCAAAATCATGGAAAAAATTTATAGGACACATTGACTGTCGCATACAAGAAAGAAGGCAGTTCAGTACAATAATCTAGAAAAGAAGAAGTTAGTTCAGATGGCAAGAGTTTTGGAAAGTCTCAACAATCGTACCCAAGAGCACGTCAAAAGCACCTACTTCTGTGAGGAGCACACAATATATAGAATTAAAGGAAGGCTACCAAGTAGAGAAAAAAGCTAAGGCCTTTAACCATATATACTAAAGATAAGAAAGGTAGCTTCACCATTATCACAAATAACTCTTCAGAAACCAGAAGAGAAAATCCAGAGGCTGAAACTGAGACCAAAACTAAGAAAGGGCTTGACAGCTAACACCTCATATACATGGCATAAAGTTTCAAACTTCCAAAAAAGTCGAGAGATATTTCAGATCTCTTAACATTTCCAACAAAATTTCTCATGCTGCAACACGAGCAAGATTACATAAATGTGGAATAAACTTCAATCCCAAATGCAAAAGAAGATGCTGAAACAGCAAAATTTGTCTCGGTGCCCTGCATAATATCTATCCTCAAATAAGGATTTGAAAGGCTAAAGCCACCAACTTTAAAAACCAGGATAATATAGACTACCCCAGCCATCCTTCCTCTCACTCTCCTCACTTACGCGACAATGAGAGCTCTCATCCTCAACAGGACACTACACCAATTACATTGCAGCAGCATCTATTGCAGAGATTATACAGAAGCTAGCTAGAACCTCATCTAGACACCGCAATCGCACTTCTAACAATCCAACCACCAAAAATTCTATACCACACTCGTCACTATCATGAAATACGCTTTCCCTACAACCACCTCTTGTGGTAAAACAATGAGCATCCACCCATTAGCAGCAATGCTCTCTCATGGATCATAACCTCATCAATCCAATTTGACTAAATGACAAAAACTTCTATACAACCCAAAATTGGCAGCTCCAAAATGTCGAATTTACGCAATTTTACCCCTAATTAGTCGAGACAACTACCTAATCACCTCCAGAAAGACTAACAGTTTAATTCTCTCTATAATCCTTAACTAAAAGGCTTAATCAAACTTCTATACAACCACAAAACCTACCTAAATGGCTTGATCAAACTTCTATACAGCTCCGAAACGTCAAATTCACGCAACCTTACCCCTAATTAGTCGAGACGTCTACTAAATCAGCTCCAATTAGCCCAAAAATTAATTCATCTTCATAAAGTATGCATCTTTTTTCACACTATATCATATGAATTAAATCAGCACACTGTAGTAGATCAAGATCAAATTACCACATTTCAGCAACTACCCAGAAAAATTCAGAACATTTCAACAAAAACCCAGAAATTAATCAATCAAAAAACATAATTAAAAAAAGTAGCGTGATGAACAATTAACCTGTTGTTGGTATTGCCCAAGCTTGCGCCTTTGCGTTTTAAGCTTGAGAATTGCACGATCTACCTCTGTAATCTTGGTTTTTTTCACGAAATAATTACCCATATTTGATCCCCAACTATTAATCAAAGAACAAAAATTATCGAAATTTTGGGAAATTTTCTGCCCTAAAATTCACCAAATTGGGCATTCTCTTCAAGAACCCTATTAATCGAAAAAAGAGGGGAGAGAAAAAAAAAAGTATTAAGGGTAGTATTGTAAATTTGTAGTTTCGCACCTTTTGTGTGTTTCTTCGGCGGGAAGGTTACTATAGAGTTTTAGTTGTATCTAAACTCTCTGATTTCTCAACTTTTTATACTAATCAAGAAATAATTTCCCATAGTTACAAATTGAGTAGAATTCGTATTTCTGAATTTTTCCCATTTTTTCTCCGTTTTTGACATATTATACAATGAAAATTTCGCATTTATCTTATCCTGTTTCACCAATCCGATCTTCTTCGTGTCCACAATCATCATCATCATCATTATCTACATATTCATTTGATTTATCGTTTTCGCAACCAAATACTTTTATAAACCCTAGGTATGCAAGTCCGTCGTGGATACAAGCCGAACAATTCGAAACCCTACATGCAAATACGTATGTTCATAATCAACAAAATCATTTTTTTGAGACGAGCTCAGAAGTACCACTTGATGTAATTAGTAGAACCCTTGTCGATGAGGTGCAAGGTGATCTATGTTACATTAACAATAATGATAACGCTACCACTGATAATGTTGTGTTGTTATGTGAGTCGTACTCTTTGGACTCTCTGTGGGATGAGTTGGAGAACTCGGAAACCATGTCGGCAAATTTGTCACCGGTGACCGTGAACGGAGAAGGAAAAAAGATTGTTGCTAAGAAAAGAGGGAATCCATGGACAAAAGATGAGCACAAGTACATATATGATATACTACTATACATCATCTTTCTTAGGGTTTTTTTCAGTTCATATTGTTTACTTAATTAAAATGCACATTTATGTTCATTAGTTCACAATCGTGCTTATATTTTTGTGATGGATTTTGTGCTAGGAAAGTTTGACCACACTTTAACTAATGTTGGATTTTTGTAGGTTGTTTATACTAGGACTAAAGAAGTATGGAAAGGGTGCTTGGAAAAACATTTCAAGAGAGTTTGTGACTACTAGATCCGGAATTCAAGTGGCTAGTCATGCTCAAAAGTTCTTCAAGCGACATGAATCGATTACACAGAGAAAACGATCCAGCATTCACGACATTACTCAAGTTGATGATGATTTCATTGTCGATCTTGTTGGAAAAGGCGTCCTTTCTCACGATGAAGCATTGGCTTTGCATACTCCCGACGTTGAGTCGCATAGTCATGCCGAGAAACATGATGTGCAATTGTCTTCTAATCAGACTAGTCCTAGTGCAGATGACTTCTATGTGTCAATGATACCAGACGAGCAGGACAAGTCTAATTCTGCCGCGCATTCTGACTTTGATCATTCAATACCTCGGTCTTAATCACTAGGCTTAGAACTCTACTCTAGAAGTAAAGTGCGATTTGGACGGTTATGGTATGATTATTGTTTATGTTTTCCTAGTTTGAGCAGTAGATTGGCATGTATCATTGCCATGTATCATGCTTCGGATGGCATGTTGGTCTTCACTAATTAAGTGTATTTTGCATTGCACGGGACCAAACTGTAAATATAAAACATTCTCGGTGAATAGCATTTTATCTATTCATCAAATGGTCATATATGCATATCATATGTTATGCCGGATTCCATTGCAGCAAGACGCCGGTAAGTAGGCGTTCGAACTCAACCGGAAAAGATATGCCTCACAATCACTTGCGCACATGCAGACATGCTGCTGTAATAAGAAGAGTAAGGAACTAAAAGAGACCTGTTTTCCAAAATATCGTGTAATTGAAGTTGAACGATCTAAATGCAGGCCTTCTTTCAAGGCAATGCTAGGTATACATGGAATACAACTATATTATACAGCAGTATGATTGTTTATGTAATACGAATGTGATTTATGTATTTCCCAACTATATCTATACAAAATCTAATCACGCAGCTCTTCAGAAGAATACGTCTACATCTAATGAAAAGAGAGAACTCGGACCACTTCAAGCCGTTCTCGTAGACCAGGATGTCTGTGCTTGAATGATGATTATATCATCAGGTATAATTTGGTCACGAACCAGAATCCCTTCGATTTTTTGCTGTCTTCATTAACGTCAATGTACAAACGAATGAGTGCAGTAACCTTCTTTTCAGGCCAAGATCTACTTATAAAAGAGCTGGAACTGCTAACATAATGATGAAGAGATAGTACACATGGTGTTTGATGTGCAGACCTGAGAATATTGAAGCAAAGTCAGCATTCGACATACATAAGCCGTGTTGCTGTCAGCGCAGATATGGAAAACATGACATAAACAACATCATGGATCAGCCTATAAAGTTTAACCATCATAATAACATGCAAGGAAATCGAGGTGAACCAGGAAGTGGTCATAAACTCAGAACTACACCTTGAGAGACAGGAATACAGGATGTAATGTTACCCATTTGTGCCCGACTTATCACTGTGCATCACTTGGTATGTATTCAACAAAATTCCACCCAAATTTTATACGTCCATGACACTTATGAGAATCATGTCAGCCAAAACTAACTGCACCTAAGCTTTTGACGTGGATGTTTCGAACAACCCAACACAGATAAATTCATGAAATAACACTAGGTCTAACTACCTTATTCAAACTCATTCTCAATCCCGATCTCAGAAATACAAGAATCCACATGCAAACCAAATCAGGTCTTGCTGTTTTGGAGGTCGTCTTCAGACTATAGTCTTCGAGATTGAGAGAATTTTGGATAACATCTTATTATCAATGTATACAACCACCAAACAAAACATGTTCAAGGAAGCCGCCGAGTTCAGTTAATGCCTCAAAGACGACAATGTACGTGAATGATGATGTTTGCAGTTCATCAAAAAAGCATCATGAAGCATTCTCGTGCAAATTATTAACATCGATCACAGGATTTATGCAAATTATAAATGAAACAGTAAATAGCAAGCTCACCTGTTTGTCCAGAAGCTGCAGCGGGAAGTGCAGGAATTTTTACAGCTGCAATGCAAACGGTTCGGTCAACAATAATTGATGGAAGAGTAACAAAATTATATTTTTATTCATCAGAAGACTGCGTAACCCGACACAGGAATTGATATAGGGGCAGGGTGTGGGGCATACTTTTATTGCAAGATGTCGCTGGCACTTGATCTGCAGAGGGCCAAGTAGCAGGAATATTGTCATTCAGGTCACACAAGAAGGTAATTCCCGTTGTCTTATCAAAGGTGACATCTGAAGGTAAGCTCTGTAAAAGACATCCAGACTCTGGACCAAAACCATGCAAAACAGAAAGTGTCAATATAATTTAGCCTCTGAGTAAATGTCAAAACTCTAAAAAAAACTGTAAGATAAATCAACACACCAAAGTTAAATATGTCATGCATCATGTATCATACAGTCTAAACTTAATGAAGGTAATTGGAGGGGAAAATTGAAGAATAAATAAAGAACGCCTAGTCAAATACATGCAATAAGAAGGATTTACTAAAGTACTTATGCTAGTCACAAACTCGTGATAAAAACTTACTTCACACAAAATTAGTTGATCTTCCTGCTGTCCTTTAAGGGTGTTCACTAAAAAAGTTATGTCCAAAGTCCTAGCTTCGAAACTACAAGGGCTTTGGAGGGCTCTATTTCATTTCTTACGCGCAACTCTCTTCGCTTTTGATGACATGCCTTAGTTTAAGGGTTTGGATGATGAACACAGAGGCTGTACATGCTACTTTGAGATGTAAAAGGTCACCAAAAGCACACAATAGTATGCAAGAACAACATGAGATCTCCAGTAAAGGGGAAAAGGAGAAAACTTAATGTAGGGCTGACAAATTTAGCCATCTACATCATGGAATCACCATTTGAGCAATTACCTTGAACACCAGCTGTTGTTGTTATCCATCAGAATGAGTTTGTCCAAGACAACCGAAGTTAAGAAACAGAAAGGCGAAAAATCAGTCTTGAATAATTTCCAAACGAAATGATGAATTGGATAACATAATAGGTGAAGCGAAAATTATTTACCTTGGAGGGAAAATTTCTTCAGGCTCACAGTACAAAGTTTGTAGATATTTGAGGTAACATTCTCCATTTGCAATTTCCTCCCGAGTGCAGCAGCACAATTGATTGCTTGCAAGTTAGTGATGAAGCTCTGGTTTTGCAAGTGACCCAGGTAGCTTTCCAAGGCACTACAGCACGTTGCATTATCACTTATCAAATTGGCGCATTTCTTCACCACGTTATTTGTGTCCGGAAGAGCTAAAGGACACACTGTGCATTCAGAAAGAAAAATATCAGCCATAGCACTTAAGGATTCATACCATGGAATGAGATTGGAAGCAAATCACAATTGTTGTCCAGACACATTTCCTTCGATCAGATTTTGAGTTTCGCGATATACCAGAATTCGAAAAATGAATTTTTCTATGATCTACGTGAGGATGACTTCTATGCCCCTCACTGTAAGAGGGAACCTCCACGAAAGAGACATGAAAGTTTTATATTTGTCAATTCAAGTATGAGTTCTACAGGGTCTGTACTTTGAAAAAATTTAGATGGAATCTTTCTACCTGCCCCAGTCAGGAGTATTCCAAGGATGATCAACCACAGTCCGCAGCTTTTTAGCTTCAGATGTATGGTTTTAAGTTTTTAACCCCCTATCCCTCCCAAGAGATAGAACCAGTAACAAAAGGTTGTATTCGAAAGTTGTTAGCAAATTGTCGCAAAGAAGCCAGCAAAGAATGATCTCCAAAGTTACTAAACAAATAACTTTCCAATATCAACTCCTCGCCACATAGCCTCATGTGCACCAGCTCTTTTCGTCACCCCTTCAATCTCCAAGGACAACATCAAAACTATGGAGGATGCTGCCATTTTTTACACTTCCCTTTCCCTAGTTATATAATATTCTGCCCAATCCAGATCAGTACTCAGTTTTGTTAATTTATGCGTGGTAGGAAAGCTTTTGATTTTAGATACAATTGCACTACTACAGTTAAATTGTGTTCTATATTAATGTTGCAAAGTCCCTTGTAATTATGCACTTATAATACAAATACTACCCCTACGTTGCCTTCGATATTGAAACCTAGAAATTAAACAAAGCCAAAAGGGACAATTGAAAATAAAATAGAATGTAGGGTAAGTTATATTTATCTATCAATTAATCCATTTACCCATCCTCGGCCCTGCAGCTATGTAAGTTCTTACATTGATATAACTTTGTACCATATAAGTTACTTCATTGAAGCCTGTGTCACTAAGATAAGAAAGTTCACCAAAGATATAAAAGAAATGGTTGTGTGCTCACCTTTGTTGATATTGCAATTAGTCAGCCCCCTTAGTACTTCCTTTGCGTGAGTAGGCTGAAGCTTACTCGCCAACCACCTTTGAACAATGATTTTACAATCTTCAGAAACAACTGAAAGCTGAGGGACATTGGCAAGTTCCGGATCTCTGGAGGTAATATTTTGAGCAGCTTCAGATATAGCATTTTGACAGGTTTGGGTACAACATTCATCCACAACGTCAATTTTGCTACAGGCAGCCAAAATCTTAGAGGAATCCACGGTTCTCTCAAAATCTCCGACATCCTTGACAGGACATGTACCGTCAGTAAGATTGGATGGATTAATCTTACATATGTGTTGAAGATTGTCACTCGCGCCCTGACTAACCAGTACTTGATCAACATCAGACAGACAGTGCTTCGCCAGGGTCTCATTTAGAGCAAGAAGTGTAGTAACTTTACTGGACTGACCTATTAGAACAGATAAGGTAGCTTGCAACTGAGGGCAGCATATGACATTAGCCAGGTATGGCGCGAAAGCAGTGAAGCAGTCAGTCGATGTTATACCCATAACACTTTCAGCAGCAGTGAAGTTAAAAGGACATGCTCCTAAGAAGAACAGAAGTACAGAACCCAGCCTCAGTGAAATGTACTAGTATTCAATTATTTTATAAGCAAGCAAAGCTGGTTACTTTATGTACCACGCACCTGATAATTTAGGAATAGTGCTATTCGTAAATGGAGTCAAAGGTGAAGGTGCCAAAAAGGGAATAAGGGGCTGCGGAGCCCCTTGTGGCGACATGGGCAAGAAGCCATCAGGTACTCCATCCATCTGAACAGAACCTTTGAGGTAATTTATCTGAGAGCAATACGATCCATTGGTATCTGCACCGAAGATTTTATTAGCCATGACAAGCTTCATAAAGAACTATCAATAAAGTTTCCTTAGTATATCATCATGAACTCGCAAGAGAGGACCTCAATCTAGAATTAACGAGTTTAAAATCTAACAAAAGAGACAAAGACAACTCTAGTCTCTAGATATGGAAAGATTTTGGCCCCGGATTCCGCCTGCAACACCCTAAGTTGCTAGCCCATTCCTTCTAACCTATTTACAAAAATTCCAACTAAAGCAAATGCCAAAGCTATGCAGTCATTGTTATATCTGAATCCTTAACACTCTCCGATTTTTGTTACCAAGACACTATCATGTCGATAGTACAGGCTCGGACAGTAGCAATATGTTCTATGAGTCCCACACTTCACTGATATAACTAAGATATTACCCTTATGGCCTGTTAATCTAACCTCAGCTCATAAACAGCTCAACAAACATTTCCTACACAAATTTCAGAAATAGAGTGTTATGTCCAACCACTCGATTTTCAAACATAATCCAACAAGATATAAAAATGGATACCATAATTCTTATCTTTGACTCCCACATTGACAACTATTGAAGTCGAAACAAATCAC
Source organism: Spergularia azorica (assembly GCA_038382645.1). Lineage (NCBI taxonomy): Eukaryota > Viridiplantae > Streptophyta > Magnoliopsida > Caryophyllales > Caryophyllaceae > Spergularia > Spergularia azorica. The sequence continues at coordinate 17,266 of JBBYHQ010291578.1, forward strand.
CGGATAAAAGGTGCAGCCTGATGTATCTCCAATCACAAGCTCACAAAACACAATGCCAAAATAGTATGGTTACTACTTAAAATTAAGAGCCTATCCAATGAAAAGGCGAGGCAAGAACTCGAGAAGATTCAGTAATGCTACTAAAAGCTACAAACAACAAAACAGAAACTAGTGTTTGATGAATCAAGAGTACGAAGCAATTGAGCTCACTTAGAGCTAAAAACAATGTCCAGTGAAGATGGCAGAGAGAGAATAAAAGTCATGGAAGTCACTGATAGTCAACCAAAACTTAAAAAGTGCACCTTTTCTCCAACATCAAATGTAGATTCCTGAACAAGCAACACCAGAACCAAGCCTACACAGGTCTCTAATACTAACAATGTACAATGAATTGCAAATCAATCAACTTCCAAACTTTCCAAAAATAGCATTTCCTTGAACATTACCCCAAAATTAACACTAAAGATATCAACTTTCAGTCACACACTACAATTATATACAATGCCCATTTCCCAAAAGATGCAAAACATCACAAAAACCTAAATTTTAGAGCAAAATCACTACAAATTTAGCTAAATTCAAGGTGACCCAGATGGTTAAAATCAACAATAAACTTACAAATGAACCAATAAGATTAAAACTTTAGTAAATAAGCTCCAAAAACTTACATAATATAACAAGGAATGAGCTGAAAATCTGAAGCTTGTTGAACAAGCGGCCTCTCATTTCCTGCACTAGAGCTGCCAAAAAAAAACACAGTAGCAGTATGCTAAAAATAGCAAAATTAAGAAGGGTATTTCTAAACCCACCAAAAATGCTCAAATTTCAGAAATTAACTAGGTTGGAACTTAGAACATTGAATTGAATTTCAGGGTTTTTTAGCAAAGTGAGAATCAAATGTAAAAGAGAGAGAAAGAAGACATTGAATTGAATGATATAGTAAGAAGAGTGTGAGTTAATGAACTTTGAGAGTACAAGAATTTATTCTTTTGAAAAAAGAAGTTTTAAAAGAAGAAGTCTTTAACTTAGCTTATACAGTAGATGTGGTAATTTCAGTGTAAAAACACACAAAGACGCGACTACCGATCAAATGTTACATAATTCTACTACGTTTCTCTAAGGTTAAAGTGTAATATACAATCCGTTTTATGTTGGCCGTTTAGGATGGACAATAGCGGAGTAGATTTTATTAGCAGTGACGATGGTTTCACCTATGCTAATAGTAAAATCATGTTCGATCTAATGTTACATAATTCCACTACGTTTCTTTTAGATTAAAGAGTAATACTCTGTAAATGACATTTTTTCATGTTGGGTACTTCGGGTGGACAATAGTGGAGTAACATTGATTAGTAGTGACAATTAGTGACGATGGTTTCGCTTATACTGATAGTAAAATCGTGTTCGAGCTAATGTTACGCTATTCTACTACGTTTCCTAACAGATTAAAGTGTAATACTCTGTCTATATGACCTTTTTATGTTGGGTACTTTTTATGGACAATAATGGCGTAAAATTGATTAGTAGTGACAATCAGTGACGATGTTTTCACTTATGCCGATGGTAAAATCGTGTTCGATATTTTGACATTTTAACATTTGATAAGAATAAGGAAAAAAGGGTGAAATGGAGAATGAGGAATACTAGCTGGAATTTGCTGGAGAAGGAGGAAAAGAAGGGGACCTCACATTCCACAAAAATTTGGGTAGGTTAGTATAGTTAATGGAAGGTTCACAGAAATAATAAAGGAGAAAATGATAAAAAAGAGTGGGGTGCACAAACTCAAATACAACGCTACTCCCCCTCATTAAATGACTCCCTTAACCTATTTAATGCATTGTGCTCCCCCTTTTTTCTTCTTTCTTACACCTCTCAATTTTCACACACTTCTCACTTGTTGTAGAACTACTCACTCTACTATATACTACCCCCACTGCCAACTAAGTGACTAACTACTTAACCGATTTTGCCCAATATATTTTTACGCTTTTTATGGCTATTCTCACACTCGATTCTATTATAATGCGAGATTTTGCGTTTTAAAATTGTATTATTTGATGCCTTTCTTTAGGGTGATGGGTTGTGACATTGATTCCCCTATGAGATTAGATGTTAGGGATCGTGTAAGTAAGCACATCTTCAGATAAATAGAAGTTGAACGATAATGTTTTTAACTATTTCTCATTCGGGTTAAGAAAATATGAAAGCGTGTTTAATACGGAGTATGTTGGTGATATGCGATTGGTGTCATTGTTTTGGGTTTTAAAAGTCTCTCATTGGTTTGTTGGTTGGGCCCACAATGTTGGGCTATAGGGAGAAAGTAATTGCTTTTGCTTTGGACTGGGTTTCTTCTTCTGTTCCTCAAGAGCCCAAATTTTGTACGCTATGGCCCATATAAAGTGGGCCCACTTGAGCCCTTATTTACCACACACATCTGATGGCCAGTTGGATGGTGGGCTGATGGCAACAAGCCTTAACGAGAACTGTTTTATTTTTGTTTTCATTTCAAATACAAAAAAAATATCACTATCTCGTCGCCAATTATTTTCAGCCTCAAATTGGAATGTACTCCGTAGTTTTCAACGCAAGATATTTAAAATTTATTAATGACATGAAAATTCTTAAAAATGACTAATTCGAGTACATTATTGGCTTCAATCAATGGTCGTTTAACTAAAAATCTCGTTAGACAAAATATTGTAACGATTTTGGGTCTATAGGATCACCCGTCACACAAAAACTGTCCATTTGATGTGAACCGATTCGTCCAAAAAATATTCCTCTAAACTAGTTTAACTATTATCTCTCCCTTTCTCAACTAGCCAAACTAGTTTCATCAATCTATTTAGATGTGCAAGTCATGGCCTCATGGGTATCTTGTTTCCACATTGAGAAACAATCTAGAAGATGCAATACGATAGAAGCAATCATCCTACACCATTTTGGGAAAGAGTGATACTATAAATCTCCTTCATCATTATCGTCTTATCGCTACATGATGAAACATGAATAATCTTACCAAATTACAAAGGTAGGACGTACGTAGTTGTACATGAACAACTTCATGACTACTACTTGGACCGACAGTACGTGACTTGTCACATGTCAACTTAACAACGGAAAAGTATGCTCAAGGTTGATCTAACATCCAACATCCAACTAAACAATGAGCTAGTTGAGTCTTAATAAGTTCGGGATCCTAATAAAACCGCTAATCGTTAACAAGATTTAATTTAATGTGACTTTTAACGTTCTAATTTAAAAGATTTGATTGATCATCGTTTAAAAAGTAATTCAAAAATGCATCACTTCATTATGCACGGAGCAAGTGGAGTAATCTAAATATCTCGCGTAATAATAAGATAGATGACACTGAAAACTAATCGATGTGAAAATTCTCGAAAAGTAGAGTAGACGAATACGATAATCGAGATTGACGACGAAAACCTTAGAGCTCAATTTATCATTTACAACATGCATGTATAAAACATGCAAATAGTGCACACTTACAAAGATTAATCAAATAATTAATCAATTGGGTAATTCTTATAAACAATCGACCTCGGGTATGCTTTGAAGAGCAGGCTTCCAATGCCGTAAATGATGGACTTCAAAATGATCACTTTTATCGATTAATTTTTGCAAAATTTGACCCGCTTTCATTTTTTCCATTTGTGACGACCCACTCGTTTTTTCAACCTTTCTTAGAAGCTCGTCTAATTGCTTCTTCGATATCCTTATCCTCACCTCACCTCCGAGTAGCCCTTTCTTCTCTTCCTCCACCGTTGTCGGCGGCTCCTCCGCTACTACCTCCCCCCAATCATCTCCGGCCCATACGGCCGCCGATGACGAGGTACCACGCATGATACAATTGCCCATATTTAACCCTAAGTGTGTAACTTACGTATAATGTACGTTTTCACCGTGCTACGTACTATTTCGAGATTCTCTTAGTATGGTTATGCAACACCAAATGGGTTTGTTTGTGTAATTACGGCTTGTTTAAAGAACTTTTCTTTTCTCGTCTACGGCTCTTGAGCTACTCGAGATAATTTTGTTATACGCAGTGGTTAATATAGAAGTATGGAATAATAAGGAATTCGGACCGATCTATGAATGAATTTGTAAATATCTAAGTATAGAGAATAGAGAATTTGATGATGGAAGAGGAGAAGAAATGAGAGATTAAGAAAAGTTGTAGGAGGGGAGTTTATATAGAGGGATACAAAAGTAGCTCAAGGTCCTACACTTCTTAGAAGTTGCAATTATAGGGGGCCTATTAAAAATAAACTAGCTTTGGTGCCCGTGAAAATCACGGGTCTATGTTGACCTCTGATCTTTGCCATTTTTCCTTATTATAAAACAAAAGGATATGCATGTGACGCCAATTTCAATTACGTTGTTACCATTTAT